>MEJB01000051.1:2687631-2709127 GCA_001752375.1 Rhazya stricta
TGTAAGAAGTAGAGACAGCTGGATGGAAAAAAAATTTCAGAAACTTGATAAAATTGAAACACTTGATTTTGAGATTTAATTTCGTCCATAATGGACCTTCTTAGAGAAAAAACTCTTAAAAAAATTATAAACTAAGCACGAATCAAATCTTGCAAATACGACTCAAACAAAATATGAATTAATTTTACGAAATGAGAATATCTAATTATTYAACTACAACAAAAAGGAAAAGAAAAAAACCCAAGTTTCCAACCGTTTTTCAAATATTTTGGATAGAAACTTTTGAATGAACAATTCTCATCTTGAATGAGAAAAACATTTTGGGTTGAAATGGCATTCAGATTGGGAGTAGCGTTTCCTAAAGGAGCAATAGGCTGAACACTGATGGGAAACACATTAAGAAAGAGCTAGACGATATACAAAATTCGGAATTTCGGAAAGCTTGCATTTACCACACTATTAGACAGAGAGCTTGCTCAGACAACCATGCATGGCCTCCACCGCGTACACTCCATCAAAGGCAAGGGGGCCACGCACTCGGCGTGCGAGGGGAGGTGGGCTGGGACCGGCGGACCGGTCCCAACCCCAAGTTTTCTCTACTTCAGGTATATGGTCTGAATATAATGATGTACAGCATGATGTATATTCACCTAAAACCACAGTGACATTCTATAAAAGCAAGAAAGTCAATCTAAGTTCACTATGGTATCTATTTATTAACACCACGGCTACCCAAGTCAGCTGCAACTTGTGCTGCTCTATTTAAAGCACCGGAAACCCAAAGAGCTCCTCTAGCAAAATAACTGCTGTTAACCACAGCATTTGCTGCTGCTGCAGCTGATCTGCCTGTAGCAGATACTGCTGATTTAGTCGCATCTCGAATGTGATATTTCTCATCAACCGATTTAACCACTTCAACACCGGCACATATCTTATCAGTGAGGCCAATTCTCTCGCTCAATTCAGCCACCTTGGCAGCTGCAGTTGCTGACACCTGATGGGATTCGTCAAAAGCTTTTGCTTTGCCTAAAGCATCTTTCCCCAGAATATATCCTTTGGATAGCATTGTCTTGACTACATCTTGTGCCATTGTAACAGCTTCCCCAGCAGAAGAAACAAAATGGTGCCCTTGTGGGCTCTATCAAAAATAAAGATATGAAAGACCAGTAAGTTGTAATTCTTATCATTTGGGATCAGATATTAAATCACGGGCAACAACTTCAATATCAGGAATGATTCATACAGTGGAACTACTTCGATCTTCATGGTTCCATGTAGACTGATTCCAAATATCATATTCATCTTCATGGCGTCCCCATCTGGTTATGCACACACGTTGATCCACAATGGTGGCTCCCTAAGTAAAAAAATAGTCTACAGAAAATTAATAATCAACTCCACACAGTACCACAAGGAAAAAATGAAGACGAGGGTTGAAATGATACTCCATCATCCAAAAATTTAATGTCCATATTTGACTTTGCATAAATATGAACCATGGGCATTTTTATCACTTAAAATTTTACCATCTTACCCATGATGAATTATTAGGACYGTGTGATAATAGTTTGACATCCATCATTTGTTTTACAAGCGAGTCTAATGTGAAAATCTAGATAGAAAAATATGCATATTCTAAGAAGCTGGGAATTGGTTTTGGTACAACCTGAAAAGGAAATTAGGACATCCAACTTTGGGATGGAGGRAGTATGTAAAACGAGCAGAGAAAAGCCACTGAACAATGCTCATAACCACTACCAGACAGCAAGATCAACATGATCGTACTAGATAGACTTGATAGTAGAGTTGCCAACCAACCAGAGGCATTGCAGTAAATCACAAAGAACTTACACTTAACAAGACTGCTGTTTCCAGGGCATGAGGATTCTTAAATGTAACATAGGCTGTGCATGCACATTCACCAACTCTGCATCTCAAATGCCAAGCACATCATAATTAGTTAGACAATAAAATACTTCAATGAAAAACAAGGGAAAAAAATGTGTAAAGATTTAAAAGTACTAATAAAATTATTATCCTTACACTGTATAACTCAGCAAAAACTCTTTGGGAGAAAACAATTGAGAGTATCCTATAAAAATTTCAACGTAAAAAACTGTATTTTCACCTTCCGACAGCTACTTGGACAATACTCAAGCTAATGAACAACTGAACTCCCCTTCTGATATGTAAACTAATGTGTTTCCATCTATCTACTAACCTGATTAAAATATCCTAATATACTTACATATCGATTTCTATAACATCACAAGGATTGCTCTATGATCCTGTCCGAGGAAAACATTAAGGTAAAAAAGATAATATATTGATTTTTATGGAGAGAAATTAGAGAACTAAAAGCATCAACTAAACAAGGACACATCAAAATTAGTGTCCACCCACCTGACAACTTCTACATGTTCAATTGCCCCACAAAAAGTAAAGAAGTCGCGGACATCCTTTTCTGTGGCATTTGGGGACAAACTAGTTACCTCTGCAGTATATCCACCTGGATTCATATTTCACAAATTAGATAGACCTGCAAAAACAGATAAAATAACAAAAATTACAAGGGATAAATCCCAAATTGATTAAAATAAAAAAGAAAAATAATGTTAAATCATAAAATCAGCAAYGAAAATTTATACAGGTTCCATAAAATTCAATGCACATAACAGCTMAGAGCTATTAAAACTRTGTCAAAGTTGGAGAATCAATTCCAAAATCAAATTCATCTACAAAGATTTAGCATAAGTATCTGGGCCATGAAACAATTACTCTAAACAATACGATAACTAACAAACAGAGTACCTAATGGTCAGCTAACCCTTATGGACCATACAGATCATGTAGCCACCATAACAAAGAGAAAATTGAAAATGACCCGACCAATGAAATGCTTCGGCTTGCATAAGTGTCTGTGAACTTCGCAATATATAAAACACATTCATAAATTAGAAGTGCAATTGAAGAGAAATAAATTCCGAAAGGAAGTTCCAATTGGTTGATCCTCAATTATTTAGAGCTCCTATTTCGTTGTTTAGAAACATAATAGCAATGAAAAGCCTAAAATAATTAATAAGAAGGCTACAACTTTAATAATCTTTTCATTTAACCAGAATATTCCGAGTACTCTCTTTTTGAATTAAGAATATAGAGAGAATAGCATTCGTACTGGAATACAACAGGTTATCAACAAGCAGCAGAATCTCAGAGTACCAATAGGGTTTAAACCTAAAACTGAAACCAATTCATACGCAGAGTTCAACTAAGTAATTGCCAAAATTAACACCAAGAAAAACCTCGTAGTAATGAAAATCGTAAAATTTGATTGCGCATCCGCCATCAAGATAAAATCATGATATTACTTGAGAATAACTTAATTACTCCATACCTTTGCTTCCTTTGCAGAAGGAAATGATTGCGGTTGATTCGAGACCGACTCTTCTAGAGAAAGAGTTCGATTTGCAGTATCTCTCGTATGCGGTTTTTATTTTTGTTTTGAGCAAAATGTTTTTGGAGTTCCGAGTTGTCATGCTGCCGTCATAAATGCCGCAAACAGAGGAGTAAACTGCACTGAAACCCATTAATACACCGTCCTTGCATATTTTATAAATTACAAAAGCCTCCCCATCAGAGGTTTTTATATATATTACTCCATTCAAAGAGTTATAATTTTAAAGAAATGATTCTAATTCTTTTTTATTGGTTTTCAGGGGGAATGTTTTTCTTTTTATTTATTTTGCGAATGAGAACAGAAAATGAATTTGGGGAAGATCCATTGTTTTTTTTTTTTGTTTGGAATGTTATTTGATTTAGGGTTCAACATGATGAGTAAATTAATAAAGTAGTTAAATTGTAATTAATATGTTAGGAATTTGATTACAAAAAAATATAATTTATATTGTATGACCTCATATTAATTTTTCGTGATGGATTGAAATTTGAATTTTTGAGAGAATTTTTAAAGTGAAAATTGTTCTCGAAGAAGAAAAAAAATTCTAATAAAATACTTGTCCAAATGTAGCCTATTTTTTAAGATAAAAGTTGGTTTTCTTTTTCTTTTTGTGATATCCAAAATTCAAACTTATCGAGTAATAAAAGCATTAACATCATCATTTTGAAAATTAACATGGGATTCATTTAAATTTTTATATACACGAGATATTTTGTAATAATTGTAAAATTGGAGGAAGTTCTATAATTATCTAGACTTGGAATCTCCAAAAATGTAAACCTAAACAAAAGTGGAGGGTTGGGTCATAAATTAACAAGTAATTATTTGTAATTCAAAATTTTAAAAAAAAAAGTAATTATTTGGTGCCTTAGTCTATGGTCGTTTGAACTCTTCTCCTCGGATGTTCCATCGCCAGTTGAACTTTGTTGGGCCATATAGAGTGGCCCAAAACGTTTTTACRGSCACCATTATCCTTATCGTTCTTCATCTTGAATGGGCTTTTATTTTTWTKAACTTTTGACCCGTTTTTTGATATGTGTTTCTACCCTAAATGGAATAAGCGAATCATATATATAATGGAATACCGGTTTAACCTTCTATTTAACATTCATCATGTCTCATATTTTACCATGCATGGTTTAATTGCAAAGTATTATTTCAATTTCTCTAAGGTTATATCTATAAGGTCACATGCATGATATGATATTGACATCCATCTAAGAAATTAAGAATATATAATAGTAAATTGTCCGAAACACTGTAAAAACATCAATGCATCAATATTTACAAGTTCAAACTTCCATTAGAACGRGTAGTGGTCAAATTTCCACATTAGTCACCGGACAATTTAGGCAATAATTATTTAAGAAAATGATATGTATTATCCAAAAATTTGATAATCGTACAATTGATCCACCATGATGTTTATGTATGGCCTCCCTATAGGCAGGAACTTCACGTACACTTTCATATGAGATTTTTCATAAAATGCAATTACGAGCATCATTCTCCTGGATTAGAAAAGAACTCATATATCCTCAAGTATCATCAAACTTTCAATGGTTTTTTTATTAAATTGGCTTTGATTTGCAGAGTTGATCGTTGTCTGGCTTTGTTTTGGCCTCTTTTGCTGTTTGTAGCTTTAACTCGTCTAGATAAAAGTCACTTCCTAAGATTAAAATAATAGCATTATCATCTTTTTCTTAGCAGATTCAAACGGTTTCACTTTTTGTAAAATTAATGCAGTATTCTTTTCACTGTTCTTCCTGTAAATTCACTTTCACCGTCGACATTTTGTGGGCTTCTTCAGTGTAATCGTGGTTAATAACAAYAAAGTTTGCCTACTTTGTTCCATCTTGTTCATCCTTTRTAACACTCGTCCATGGGAGCTCTTTGCAGTAAATGCTTTACTGAAGTAACAAAACAAAGATTTTTGCTCCTATCGCGTATGTTGTCATTTGTCAAAGTCAAGTTCTTCATCAATAAGCTTGTTCTTCAGAATGAGTACTCTTTCTATTGAGATTCCCGTAGTCCAAGTTTCTTCTCGGGGCCGTGATTGCATCTACTACACCCTTTTTACATGCAAGTTTTTGTTAGGAAAACCGTCATCATCTTAAGTTCTTCCATGTTTAAGGCTTTGAAGTTTCATCTACCGTTTCCCTCTCAAAAGATGGGGAAAGCGAAATTTCCTGATTGAYATATTGGTGGAGACCTCCAACTTATCTCCTGTCTCCTTGTTTTCCCGTTGATCAACATATGAAGCTTCTGAAAAGATTTTTCTCCATGAGTATCTTCTGATATGTATGGATCATAGCTTTCATTTTGGTTTACCTCTAGATTGATGAGTTCATCGAGAAATTGGCTATAGATTCCAATTTGTATCTCAATCTTCTTCAAACTCCATCGCCACATCAAGGATCCTTCGCTAGGACTTCCGTCGCTGGTTCTTTCACTTCAACTTGGTATTGAGCTTGATCATGTCTTGCAAGTTGTTCTTGTAGCTCTTGAACTTGGTTACATAATGCATGCACTCCAATCTCACCAATCTCTTTCAATTTCATGAAACATCTCTTTCACGAGGACTTTGGCGGAGGTATTTTACTTATTCAAATCATGAGTGGCAATATGGTGGTGCTTAAGGGCGCAATATTTTTCAAAATTTTTATATAGATTTAATATATTCTTTTTAAATTTATATAAGATTTTTCTCTAAAAAGTATCTCTCACCCTCTCAATATCTTTGTCATCTATTCTCCCTCCTCAAAGTCAAATTTTGACTATATCCTTAATATCAACAAGGTTAAGAACCCCAGGATGGCGAATAGAGGCCAAATTTTCACCTTTGTTACTCTCAAGTAGAGAACCGAGWGGGGACAACAAAGGATTGGTCTAGAATATCTTACTCTCTCACGTAAACGAACCGAGAAGAAAYGCTTATTGAAAAAATGATTTGTACTATAGAAGTTGATCTATCGAACGAAGAGCCTATTAAGTTATTTGTGGCCTCCCGTAGGAGGGAACTTCACCCACACACACATATATATACAGTTCCTATGTMAGATTTTTCATAAGACTCCATCTACAATACATTTCTCGTGAAGTAAGTAACAATTAATTTTCTCTTCGAAACTTCTTTTTCTTTTTATGACTTGTGTTGGCTTGGCCAAATGGCAAGCAAGTAGAGTTGGAGAAGTTGGCTTTGTGAAAAGACACTCGTATGAAGAACAAAAACATGTATCGTGCACTCTTCATGCGAATGCTACGTCCTCTTGCTTCCATTGCTTCAGCAATTTGAGTTGGTGATCGTAAACAGCTTAGAGCGGCCGCCATGCACCTCCACCACCTCCCCCATCCCCACCATGCACACATGACATGGCCGGAACGCGTTAAATATTTTGTGTGCACATAATTATTTAACTTCATCTGGGTACATATATAATGGATTGCTTCTGTTCTACATGTGAGTCTGTAAAATATATAGGTTTCATTCTTACAGGGAGAAGTTGACTGTTGAGGGTTGACCTATATCTATATCCAGGTCCAGAACAAATAAAATAAAACTACTTTCTTCACATATATTAGCAGTGAAAATGGTTTCTGTTTTTACCGCCGTTAAATTGAGTTAGAGTTTTAAATGTGAGCTGAGACTGCGAGCAACGGCAGCAATGGAAAACATCTAGACAAGAGTCGCAATCAAGAAGTAATCGAAGAAACGAAAAAAATATTAAAATTGCAAGTATTTGCAACAGTAAAATGACACTACTATGACCTACTTTTGGGAAAAGTACAACAAACATGAAGCTCAAAATTAAATGCGAAAGAATAGTCACTATCATGACAAGGTAAGAAATAATCTTAATAGTATCATATATTCATCGAAGCATGCATAGGAATAAAAATGATACCATGTAACTCAATATAGTTTGAATAATGAAAATCAAAATTGCCTACTCCATAATTTTGGAATCAAGGAAAGAACCCTAGTAGGTCATAGCTGCAAGCGCTTTTATTATACTTGTCTATGCAAAATCTACGCAAGAATATATATAAGAGGGGAGAGAGAGAGAGAGAGAGAGAAAGAGGTACCATCAGCCCAAGTTAAGTACTCCTATGTTGGCCTAGTGACCAAACCCTAGAGCAGAAGTGAAAGAAAAGAAATACTAGTACRAAGAGAAGCTAACGAGTTTCTTCCKTCTTATATCACATCAGTAAGCTTCTAATTATKGCTGCTTGAGCACTGTCACTGTCTGTTGATTCTAAGAGTTCTGATAAGCGATCACTTAGGTCATCCACTTCTCTGTGTAAGCTTCTAATATAGTTACAAGTTTCCTGCAAGACCTTTGAAGCAGAGACCTGGAGAAAAGCAAATTCAAGATTAGTACAAAAAGTGTATAGAGCTGCATGATTCTGCATTGCAAGATATTGGTAGCGTGTGTGCAAATATGTGGGAATGAGTAACATGCCAAGAAGTTGAACATATATAGGGAACATGAGAGTCCCACACATATAGCAATCTTCTGCAGGAAGGGTGAGAGCACCACAACAATTAATGAGCTTGTGGTCATGACTCCTAGGGGCATATGAGCACGACCCGACTTATCTAAAGAAATGAAAGAAAATGAAGGCCACACAAAAAGAAAAACAAAATGCATGACTTTGGAGGAATTGAAAGAGGTAAAGAAAAAACCAAACTAGAAGTGGGAGTTTAACTATATATTATACCTTGTCCGAACGCCTTYCGCGAATCTCAGGAATAAGTTGTTGCAACTTTGACACAAGATCGGCGATCTGATCATCAGTTATCCTGGACACTCCTGACTGCCTCGAACGTGATCTTCGGCTGGACATTGTCAGGAATTACTAAATGGGGAAGAGATTGATGAAGAAATATAACCCACAGAGACAAATGAGAGACTTTTGTCAGAGAGGAAAACTACTGAGTATTATCTTGAATGCCTTGTGTTGTGAAWRAGAGAGAGCTGCCACTTAAAAGAGCGGAGGAAGGTTACTGTGAGAGACAAGTTATGGACAGAGAGATAAGGGAGGCATTAAGAGCTGAAAATTGAGGGGAAGAGAGAGAGAGAGAGAGAGAGAGAGAGAGAGAGAGGAGAGAAGCAAAGAAATAGTGTTGGAGGTGATGAAGACAAGTGCATGGGTGAAAGCAGTGGGCTAGACTTGTTTTTAAATAGAGTTTTTGAAGAGAGAGGACTGAGGTAAGGGAATCAATCAAGGGAGGAGGAGCCATACTGTCCTTCTCTTTGTGTCCCCAAACTGGGGTTAGTGTTCAAGTGGGTTAAGAGAAATTTGCTTGTGCATCAGCCAACTTTGCGGGCCTCTTTGTGTCAGTATGAGCACGCAAGCCCACGTTATCATATTATCTTGTGTCATTTAAATATAAGAACCATTCGCCATTAAAATTACAAATCTTCCAGATAAAATGAAAACTCATCTTTCTAGTTCTTGAATTTGATTATCTTCTTCCTCGATAAAAAGAAATCTGTCATTTTAACATTTACGAGCTGGTAGATGCTAGAGGCTAGTATGGCATTGTTGACCGCTGACTGAGTTTGGATATCATTAGAAATCATAGTCACCATCAAACACGTGGTGTCTAGTAATTTCTGCAAAATATTGACCCGATTCCTCGGCAACAAAACAGTACAAGATATATAAAAACTTGCTGTTTTTGGAGAAGGGAAGTGAACTTAGTTACAGTGAAGTTGAATTGAAGATTTTGAAGATTCGGAGTCATATGAGCGGTGATGGAAACAGAGACCTTGTCCTCATGGTTCTTGTTTTCGATACTTTGAGTTTTCTCAGCTCTCGAAGTCACAATCTCAGTTCACTAGGAGAGATAACAAATTAAAAAAGGGGTTTTGGCTTTGTTTGCTAGCAAGAATGTTACTAATCTTGAGATCAGTTGGCGAAAAACTGTGTTATTTGTGTTTACATCGGGGCGTTACWTGGCCACACGTGATGGGAATAWGTTGCACTTTTTCCCGGCGAGATTCCTGGTGGTGGTTTATGGACTGAAATGGACGCTTGGGAGTTTGCTGCAGGCTCTTCAGACTTCGGAGCTTGTAGCCTGCTAACCAAGATTTTCATACAAATATAACTCATTTTCATTTCTTGATGCTATAATGCATAAGAGGTGAAAGGGTTCTGTTTCCCACCTCCAACCATGACATACGGCCCCCTCCCCCCTCTCCCAAGTCATATACCAAATTCTGATTGAAGCGTTTTGTGATGCTATCTTTATATTTGCATGTTTTGATGTTGCCTACTTCTGAGTAAGCATACGAGATGGTAGTGAAAGCGAAAACTATGCCATGGAAGGTAACAGATAAAATGCTGTGATTTTGGTAGGAAATGTGATAATAGAACGAGTATAAAACTATTTAAACTTTATATAAAATGTAGTTATAAATCTTATTGTTATCTCCGACTTTCTTAAATAGTATATTATTTTTCACAAAAMTTAATTCACTCGACTTATTTTATATATGATAATTATCATTATCATATTCTTAAGTAGAATTACAAATAAGTGAAAACAGGATGACAGGAAGAAAAGGAACGAAAATATTTCCAGTTGAATATCAAATCAATCTCAGAGTACTCTAGGCTTTGGACTAAACTTACTACTTTCTAAAAAGGGAATCCGTCACGCCCAAAACGTCACGACAGCCAAGAAAAGCTCCCGGAAATGCTCTGTTTCMAGAGACAAACTAATWATTGGTGGTATTCATCACACCTCCCCTCACTATTTCTAGCAGTAGAGGACCCTCTGTAACCCTTCTTCACCTGTAAGTTTATGCTCTTAATTGCAAAGCCAATCATCAAAATTCAACCCCTTGTAAATTAGTCAATATAAATTACTGCTAACTTTTGGAGTCCAACTCTAATACAAGAACTCGGTTATAGTCTGTCYTTAGCCTATAACACGAAACTACTGATGACCTTAGTAAAAGAATCTCCAAGTCGTCGTTTTCCCATGTTTATATAAGCTGGTGAAGGCTAAATTGTCTGCTGTGGCTAATATTGCAGGTAAACCAGTCAATCCAGTTGGCAGTTGTCACCTTCACCATTCTGGATTTGGAATATGTCTAATTTACTATTCCACAAGCCAGCATATTTTGCTTCTAACTTTTTTAAGTTTCTTGAAAATTCTTGGCTGTACCATTAGCTAGATTTATCCAACTAATAGTACGGTTAGCCACTTGAATCAAGTTGTTTGGATACTTTAAATAACATCCATGCAGCAGAAGAATCAAATAAAAGTACGGAAAAGTTGATCAAGAACAATCCTTTCAAGAAAGAGATGGGTCGCCAAAAGCACAATATCTCTGCATGAGAAAACAAGTTGGGAATTTCCTAACAAAACAGCTTGTCTAAACTAGTTTATGGGGTTTCCTATATTTAATTTTGATTTGTTCAGTTTGAAATTAAGAATGGAAAAGAATATTACGATTCCTTTTCTTAAAATAATGTTTTGAAAGATTTAGAACAAGCTGGTCACATGAGCTTGACTCTGTGGGGAAATAATGGCTATGGCTCTTCTTCTTCTTSTTGTCACGAGGAAGAACAATTTATTTATCATTCAGATGCCAAAAGGACAAACCCCTCAGAAGATCTTTCTGTGCAGACCTCAGTATCATCAACATGCAATCATATTCTCTCCATGTGCTCTTACTAGGTTTAGACAAACTCTAATTTCTTTATCATTTCCTTGTTACTGAGTTCAAAGTGCATATATCACTATCTTCAAGTACATTAAATTGACTGTTAGCGCTTAAAATCCTCTCGAGCACCCTCTCCCTCCTTGCTATAAGATTGGTTCGCCTCTCCGTCTCAGGCCCACCTTCTCTTCCTTGAAGTTCATCGTCTAGCTAGCCTACTTAAAAGCCAAACCCAAGCAGCCTTCAAACCCTGGTCACTCAAACAAAGATAAGATGATAAGGAAGGGRAGAGACTTGGAGAGGATCCGACGCGATCAAGCCGACAGCAGATGAAGAATATAATACAGTAACTGCTACAAACAGTTGAAAAAGTGTAAGATTACATAAGAATTCATCTGGAGAAGTATAATATAAGATTGAAGAATCATTTGATCTGAATCATTAATGATAGCCAGAAGTGATTATTCTTCTCCAGGTGATGAATCTTGATGGGCCTCATGGAAATGGTGTTCTTAGAGACACTATAATCGTGKTATCAGGTGCATAGGTTTTTTTGTGTTGATATTAATAATTGAGCCGTCAGTCTCGTAATTTATTGTTTCATCCATGATCAATGTCTCTCCCACACCATGACGAGCCACTCAGCTTGTCCTTGAGCATGCAATTCGATATGCCCACGAACCATTTTGGTTCTCATAACTCGAACATACAAAACCATTTCCATGGTCTCAGTTAGGCTTCAAAGTTTCCTTTCTTTAATCTGCCGACATCTCTCACGTGACCTTCACCCTYACATAACTTGCAATTTGCCAATCATACTCTTAGGCACCTTGCTTCATAAGAATTCAATTCTTGCATGTGATAAATAACTTCTTGTGAAACGTAAATTCTAGCATTTCTTGAAGCAAAATGCGGTCAAATTTTGCATGTGAGTTCGGAATCTTCTAACAGACACTTTCAAAATATAATGTATTTTATATCTTAATGCTTAAAAATATAGGAGAAGAAGTGTTGAAGGAGTTATGAATATATATACGTCATRTTCTTAATGTGGTTCCAAATTTTTTAATACACTCTATGTCTACACAAGACAAAACATARCATATATAAATATATCTTATCATATATTGTATATACATCATGTTTTGRTTGATATRCAAAAAGTATCAGAAAATGAACCAAAAAAATATATCGAAAAATCTCCAATTCAASCMTCTCAAAGTAATCCTCCAAAATGGTCCCCTAGGTCTAAGCTAGATAATGGATCCGGCCAAATTGATCTACAGTTCATAATGTAAAAGCAACCTCTTGTGAAGCCGAAGGTTGATGTATGTGCATTCAGAATGCTAGTCCTTTCGGTCAAAGTTTATAAACGACCCCTATGAGAGGGGTGCTAGAAATAGGGGAGCCCATACTTTGGAAGAGTTTTTGAAGTGATTTGTGGCACAACAGAGAACTGTTCTCTTCAAGATCTTCATGTGACAACTGCTCTTTTTGTCTCTGAAATTTTTTCTAAGTCATTGAACTARAGTGAACCCAATGAACAACCCATGTAGTGAAATAAAAACTATGTACACACATTGTCAACGGTGGACCATCCTAACCCCAGCYAGTCTTCCACAGATCAATACATGTATTTCGATCATGTGATCTGTTTCCCCYTTATAAGTTGGGACAGAAATTCTAGGGGCTGTAGTTACTTGTTTCTGTATCCTATGACTGCAACAGCAAAAATTTGTTCATACAACTACCGCCAAGCATCGATGAGACCTGTGTTTCAATCGAGGAAAATAAAGTTGTTTGTTCATTTTCTAGAATTTCAGTGGTCCTTGCTTTCCAAAGACTTCGTTTGGATCTTCAAGAAATTGCAAACTGCAACACTACAAACAGAGAATATCTTTAAGATACTCTCCTGCAAATTCAACAGTTCCAACAGTTTCTCCAAGGCAGGACAACGGCTAGAAGTTCAACTSTTTCAGATGATTCAAGATAATCTAACTAACATGCTTTCTGATCCCATTCTGTTAGCAACTCGGGCTATTCATGGTTGGAGGTATCGAATCAAGGGATCAATGAACCGTATATATACGTACAAGTACAAAAATAGTATGATAAAATAACGACATCCTTAGTCCCCGAACTTTTCATGTGCACCTTTCACTTCCACAAGCAAAATCTCAATTAACATCTAATTTAGTCAAGAAGCACGGTAGAAAGTAGGTAAAAGAGTTTGAGGAGTTTAAAATTGGACATTTTCCTACACTTATGTAAGTTTTCTGTTCTGATAGTCTTCAGTTTCTCTACCCCAAAATGAGAACTTATACAGACAGGAAACAAACAAATTGCCTAAAAACAATGATGCACCCAAAGGGTCCCAGAACCTTGACTGAGGTATTGAGATAAAATCTTAGGTTCAGATCTGCAATATAAGACCGATAGTTACAGCACTAAGCAAGTTGCTCAATGTACTGCAGTTGCTTTTTGGAACAAGCAAATTTCCTTCTAATGATGAAGACAATCATAGAACTCGCTTTCACTAGAGAAGACACCATATGTTATGCAATTGAGGTTTCACATTTAATAACCACAGCATCTGCGTGGAAAACAAAATTCAATCAACATTACCACCTTCTTGAGTCCTGAATACTTGTCACTGTTTCTTCATGCTGAATCCAGGCCTATGTCAGGCATATCGGCTGGTTAACCAAATACAGTTTGAAGGTGAACGATTTCAATCTTCAACAACTTGGTAACTTGGTTATACTGGTCATTGATAATGATGGTTCTATCACTCTAATAAGGACAGAGAACTGCAAGGTGGAAAGTGACTTGGTTATACCGGTCATTCAGCTAGAAGTTGCTTTGTGTAATGCTTGATCGCTTTCTCCACTCCCCCGGATCTCAAATCTTCTTAGAGCTACTAATAATTGTCACACACATGATGATTTTCATCTTACCTCTAAGTCAAGTGAAGTGACTGGAGGAGAATGGGAATATATCAAACTTCCTACGCATACATTGTCATATTCAAGTAGCATCCCAGCAAACATGTTCTTGAAATCTTATTATTCCCTAGTATCTTCTAGTAGATTTACTATCATTTGATCTAATCAACTGGTCAAAACTTTGTTCTAAAGGCAAAATATCTAAAACTCTTTCCTACCTCCATTTAGTAGATCCATCATCATTTATCATTTAAAAGAAGCAGCAGGAATTCTCATTAATGCAGCAATAAATCTCACATGCTGAATTTCTATAAACTTGGAGAATAGTATCAATCAAATGATAATGAATCCAGGAAATGAATTTTTAGACAAAGATGTGCAGCATTTTGTTCAAAGACCAAAGAAAACCAGGCCCCTCCAGGGCATACAGCGAGCATGGGCCTAGTACGACCGCCATTTTGTTGCAGCAAACATGACACCATTAGGTTTACCAAAAATATACAAGTTTTCAGTTTCTTCGACAATTCTCTATTTCCTAGCCACATAAAAATCATACCAGAAAAGTTTCTGACTTCCATTCAGTGGCTTTTAAAACATCTGCAAACCAGCTTGAGTTTTCCCCAGAAGTGCAACCCAGATGAGAGAAATGTTGGTTGGCCAACACYCAGAATAAACTTCAAGGTCCACACTCTAGGTAAGTAAAGAGAAACAACAGATGTTCTGTTTTCCTACCATTCCAAACCTGCAAGTTTTGTTACCCTGCATCAAAATTTTCATTTTTCTTTGCTTGGGGGAGGGGTAACTATTCAAGATTGTTGCCAGCTCACAGAAGAGGAGGTTATTAGAAACGGATCATTTCCCATGCATACAAATTCAAGTATACATCAGCTAATCCATTCCCCCAAGTAAAGCAAATCACAAGCAACTGCAGATACATTGACATAATGCTCAGAAAAGCATTCATAGTAGGCACCAATATGTTTGTGTAACTGTTTCCAGATGGCTGAACATAAAGCTTTTAGACTATGTTCTTTACTTGCAAACAACAGAAAGACGAAAATGTCATGACATTCTTTTTTTTGTTTTCTTTGTTTCAAGTTTTATTTTTTTATTTTTTATTTTTTTTTTTGTGGGGGTGGGGCGGGGAGGGCTCATATTAAAGACTATGAAGTCTAAAGTACATGGTGCTCTCACACACTGACTGAAGTGTGAAGCTTAACCATTTGACTGCCACCAATTTTTGTAGGATATGTTGCAGAGAAGTTTGAGAAGGCAATTGTCAGGGACTGATACTGTCACCTACAGCAACTGATGAATCTTTAGATGTCATGCGCAGCATGTGCTTCACATGAGCATGTCAGGATAAGCATAGAAGATTTCTGCTGACAAGACTTATGGAATATGGGCCACTTTTGTGCAGCATTGAATTCATACAATAGAAGCATGACCTTCAGCAAAACTTGAAGGTCAAGAACACATTAAGTAGCTACTTCATCTTGGATGTTGTTCAGAGGCTAGGTAACATGTGATGATCAGCCATACTCATTTAATCTARGAAAGACACGTTTAAAGAACGCAGTTTCCAGAATTCAACTAGCAGAAGAGTTTAGAACTACCTGATAGAGACACTACCCTCGCTTGATTGTTTGCTTACTGATTAGGGAAAGCACTTCATTCTCTGTAAAAGTCATTAAGCCAAGCATTTCTTCAAGATTAGATCATATATCTATCTGTGGAAATAAGTGAAATATGGAAAGGTACCTGTTTTTCTATTTCAATTGCAGATGCAGCCAGCCTCCGTTTCAATACTGACCTCTTATGTTCACATGTTTCCATTTCGGTATCTAAAGGAAGAACCAATGAAGGAAAAATCATCGACCAGAAAAAATAAAGAAGAAGATATGTTAATTGATGATGACGATGATTTAGACGAAGAATATAAATTACCAAATTCAGGAATGTGCTTTATATAAGTAAGCTGAAAATGCAAAATGATCATGTTCTATTTGTGGAGCTTCTATGAGATTGATGTCTTATCTTCATAAGGTAGTTACAATTTCTTACCTATGCTACATTGGGACCAACAAAGCTTTAGTTGCACGTTAAATCATCTAGGTCCACTCTACCAGTTCTATACATCCACTGAACGCAAGGAATACTTCAAACAAGATTCTGATATTATTATTTTTGCTACTCTAGTTCTCTCAATTGAATGCTAGGGTCTTTTTCTGCTTAACATTATAAGAGCAGAAAATTAATAGCATAGACATTCCTGCTATTATCCTAACAGCCATGTAAATGGCAGTTGGCTTCAATATATATTGAAAAATCAGCTGGTCTAAATGATAACCCTTGAATGACCAAATATCTTTCCAAAGAAGCAGTACTTAACTTCTGCAGAACTACAAGAAACTAAGAATCTGAATAGAAGAAAGAAATAAGCTCTCTTCAGCCATATCACTAGAACCTAACTGGCCCAGGAAATGCGAAAAAGTATGCATGGAGGTCAGTACAGACGCTAAAATTACAAGCGGTCCTTTGCTTGGAACATGATGAAAGGACCAATCGAATTAACACAAAGATAATTAAAACAAAGCATACTGTTATCTTATAGAACTATTCAAAGAGAAAGAAAGAGATGTGAACATTTAATAGTAACAAGTAGAATTAATCAAAATAAAATAGGAAGATAGGCAAGTTAAGCAAAAAGCTTGTTTCACATGAATATGAAGTTCAGATCTTTTTATTTGCCAAGACTGAATTGGCTCTTATTATCAAGTTATTTGCAGCTTCACAGCAATTCAGAGCAATGAGATATCTATGAATTATCCTGAAATTTTCTTATGCTGTTTATCCAGACACACATCTAAAGACTAAAATCAAATGGAACGATAATGTCTTGCTCATAAGATACTGATTATACTGTAACAATTTTACTTTCACATAGAACATTCACGAAAGATCATGGGCATCTAAGTAATTTGCATTATCTTGAAAAGAAAGTACATTAATATTCTTTCAGTGCCTGGTTAATTAGTATTTTCCATCTTGTAGTACAAAGTAGTATGSCCCCAAATAATTTCACCCAGAAGTCAAAAAGACTTAAAATATTAGAATTTGCAACTCATTAAAAGCATTTCATTTTAATCTAAAGCATGTTGCTACCACAGAAATTTTCTAAAAGCCAGTGTTCTTACTGGAAAGGAGCTGACAGCCCAATAGTGGCAGCCACATAGGTCTATTAACAGTGTATCTCGCTTGTTTAAGTAATTTGATACCATACTTTCTTTATTCATCTCTATTTCTCTTCAAACTAAAATATATTGAAGAAGATTGTTCAAAAGCAGGCTTAGATGCTTGAAACAACTTATTCTTATCATTACTTACTAGACAAAATTACCTTTTCAATTAGTATCTCTTTAATATGCATTTTTTATTTTGATTTTTAGAATAGCATATTTAATTTAATGCCACATATTCAAAATCCTTTTAACTTTCCTCCAAAGACTATATAGCGATTTCAAAGACAGAAGAGACAACTACTCATACTTCATTAAACTAATACTTCTGGGACTTACAACAGTTATTATGTCGACTCAGTACCCATCAAGAAAAATATCTGCATGTAAATATCTCTACATGAATAGACAAATGGTAGCTGATAGTGAAGTGATCTTTTCAATGCATCATGGCATTTGGACTTGAGGAGACATGCCACTAGTAGAACACAGGATAGGATCCTGAGCAATGGGCATACTAAGTGTCTCTAAAAGCTAAATGAAAAGTAAAAGATACAGTCTTGTTGTCAAATTCTTACCATAATAATACGAGGATAAAATGGTGATGCGCTCGGTTGGCTGGAAAGTTATAAAAATCAAACAYGATCAATTGCATGGGGAAAGAAAATATGTGGAAGTAAATTTAAGTCAAATGCTTTTAGAACAGAAAACATGGATACAGCAAGAGTATCACTATGAGTTTGAAGACTACTAATACCTCCTTTCAAGAATGCCTATTGGAAGATTAGGGAACAGACACATATAAAGAATAAATTGTTTGAGCAAGTCATGTATTGGACGATCAGATGATTTACCTTTAGGGGGCCTCTGCGGCGGCAAAAYGCCCTGAGTGCCCCTGTCCCCTCTCAATTTTTTTGTCTTTACTATTAAGTCAAAAGTAATGCACTATATAACTCTTTCGAGCAAAAAAACCATTCTAAACCTAAGAAAATATAGAAACAGCTGAAATGGAACCATACCATTACAAACATCCCTTCACGACGAGTAGGAAGCTGCTCGAATTTCCTTAGTGTTTCATCACCATTGGTAACTTTACCAAATATCGCATACTGAGTTTAGGCCAACAAAGTTAATAATCATGTAAAATTCAGTCATGTGAGGTGCGGAAAAGAAATGGGAGACAGGTTATCTAGCATACTTGGCCATCRAGGTGAGGGGCATCTCCAAGGAGCAWTGAAAATGAGGAGGAAGCACTGTCCGGATCAGAATACCTATACCAATAAGAGTATATAAATGGTTCAGATATATCTGAAGAGACATTCATTTGCTGTTTCTCTCTTTTGTAAACAGATTAACGGACATGTAAGTATAGAATCTGAGATCAGAGATGTGGGATTCAACCATTTGACAAATGTAAAAACATTTTCAACTCTTTTTATTTATGCTTGGTTGTCTCCTTAGTGCAATAGAACATAGGATAGGCATTAGGTTTTCTTTAGCAGAGGAAAAAATTCATGTAAAGTAAACTTCATCATCCCTTGTTGTCTCAAACTACAACCTAGTGTTGTTTGAACATTCTAATTCAGTCCAACACTTGGATTGTAAGTGCTCCCAGTTCCTGGGGAGTGACCTTTTAGCAGGAGAAGCGCAAGCGTCCAGGCGAAGTACCATTACCTTCCCATAGAAAGAATTCCTCTTACATGCTTGACATCACTAAATTCACCAACAACAGTTTTTTGAGCTTCCATCCTTTGCTCTTCATTCATGGGAGCACTTCTTCCTCCTACAACATCAGCCACTTGAGCCACAAACCCCTTATCCACCTACAGTACATGTCCACAAATTTGAACAATAAATATGAAAAATCACTGCCAATGTCGTGATGAAAATTAATATTCTCTTAGCAACTGAWAACTACCCGGAAAATGTGGTTGGTGTTGTAGCATCCCAGTCGCACAAGCTTGAAAATATGAGCAACTGTCTTCGGTGCAACATCGGGGTAGAACCCAAATTCAATATCCCCGTAATTTGTCTGCATTGTCAGTGTATGAAACTATTTAAAAACCTCATGTATTATAAGTCATAAATGGAAAGTTCCTCTCTCACCTAGGGACCCTTTGGAGAGCACATTTTCTTCTTGCTCTAGTTCTCTATGGTGGAGAGTGAGTGTGAGATGATGGTTAATAACTAATAAAGAAAAACAAAAAAAAAAAAAATATCAATCAATCAGAAGGAGGAGTTCAGATTCTAAAGGAGAATCTGCAATGTAATTCGTCTTTTTGTAGTGCTAACTAAAGGAAATTCGGTAATGGATAGCATATCAACCCTGCCACTGCCTTCCSCTAAGATAGTCTCAGCAATATCAATGCGGTGAATTTTCCATTATTCATTTTTTTCTAATAAACAAAACAAAAAGATCATGAGTGAAGAGGGAATAGGTTGAATAGGAAGGTCTAGTAARCTATATGAGCCAGGAAGCAGGTCTGACTAACCATAACCACCTTCATTTGGACATTACTAGACACGTCAAGATGCATTTTATCTGCTCAAATAAACCAAGCCTGTGAATCTCACTAACTATATTACTTACAGAATGCAATTCGGGGTAATTGCCACAAATTACAATCTTTTTTCAATTCCCCTTCAACCGAAACAAGAAGTTCTCCTCCCTTCAAAATACGAAGCCAGAACTAGGGGGAGAACTAAGGAGAAAAACTTCCCTCAGAATTCATTCCCAAATTCACAGACCAAAGACAATGGATCCATTAGATTATTTTTCAAGATTTCACTTTTCTTTATACTTCCAGTAAAAAAACATATAAATATTTTAAAATTAAATTCAAAACATCAAAATTCATCCTAAATTGTTGCAGAATTTCACTAATGCAACTCCCCAAGAAGCAAATACAGTTCCACTAATGTATATAAGCCACAACCAGAATATCAAAACCAAGAACACAAGAAAAACACACAGGAGAATCTGTTCGTTATGAACCTGAAACACAACACGAGTGGATCCCATTTGGGGTTCTGCTGCAAGGGCACCATCCAGGGCCCAGCAAAGGAAGCATGCGATGATGCATGCTAGAGAGATCAAATTGAAGACCCTTATGCCTCCTCTCATCTCTGTTGACTTTGGCGCCCAGTTTTCCATAAATTTTCTGCTATATACAGTGGAAAATGGTGGTTGAGTACCGGCAAAATATACGAAATTCATAGACTTCTCTTTTTCCAACAATTACAATAAGAATTGTTCATTAGAAACTATTAAAAAAAAAAAAGAAAAACAGTTTTTCAACTGCTTCTTTTACCTATTACCTGGAGAACACATCCCGATAGGTCAAAGTATCCGCAGTAACCAAACTTAAAACCGTAATACCGACGACGTTAGCGCGTTCAAGGTTGAAGCCTCCAGCCTCTCACTTTTCCCTTTCCTTTCTTTGCTTTTCTTTTCTTCTTTAGACTAAGCCTCGGAGGAAATTAACCTTTTAAAGATTAGTTTTTAACTTATTATAAAACTGTTGTTATATACCTGACTTATATAAAATATTTTATTACGGATATAAAGATTTTTTGGTTTAACACAAGTTTCTTCTTTGTTTTAAAGTATAATTTTTAAACAAAATAAAAAAATTAATAACGTATTTTTTAAGGTTTTTAACTACGTTTCGTCGGTATTATTATTTATTATTATATTATTATTATTTAATTACTTTCAAAACATTTTAGTGGTATAAGTTAATAACACTTCTTAGAAATTGTATACATATTGGTGTTTTTCTAATATTTTATTATTTTTTAATATAAATGTTTACGTGCAAAATATAAAATTTTTAAAACTACAGTATTGAATTGCATCATGTTCATAAAGAATATTATTATTTAAAAATTTAAGCTAGACATACAAACATCTAAAAAATATAAAAAAAATTTTTTACGTAGTACATTTTTAACTTCTCCTTATATGTGGACATCATTTATTTTATTATCAAATCACTCTTATCAATATTTTCACTTAGAAATATTTCTTATTATATATAATCTTATTTAATAAATTTTTATTTTAACCTTATTTATATGTAGTATAGTCTATCATCATATAATTTTATTATTTATTATTTTATATTATATTTTACAATATCTATTTTTCATATATTAATTCTTCAAAGGAAAAAA
>MEJB01000051.1:2709152-2780800 GCA_001752375.1 Rhazya stricta
CTTATTTATTATTTGTCTGACAATTTAATTTTACTCTTGGAATATAAAATACAACTTTCTCTCAGCCTGAATGTCTTTATTGAAGTTCAGCTTAGGCCTAAATTAGATGGTTGCATTCTAAGTTATATTTTATAGCTCTAAATCTTCTTCTTGTCTTAATTATAATTAAACTGAACTGTATTTAAATACTTAATATAACGGAGGACTTATTCAAGTTTAATTAATTTATATTAAAAAAAGTTTGTTTCAGATTAAATCATAAAGGTGTTATCTTAACACCGATTCTTAAATGGGTTATACGTTTGGGAAAAGGAACTTATTCCTTTAAGATAAAAAGCTTATGACACAATTTTATGGAGATATCCTTATCGAACAGATATTAAACACATATCGTTCAAATATAATTTGATAATATAAAACTCTATCTGAATTAAACTCATTTCCAACGAAAGGTTCATTTTTCAAAGGAAATAGTGRAGCCTCTTTCGGCTCTTAMMAAGGAAGAAAAGTCGAACTTTAACTCTAGACCTGCTATGCTCCCTTCAATTCTTGGGGAGCAGGAGCGATAATTTGAGGCTAACTCCTAACCTCCTTTATCACAAAATAGTCATCTTGACCGTAACCGACAGACGAGAAAGTAATTAAGCTTTGCCGGGAACAAATGTGGGTTAGCAAAGGGTTGATTATTGAGTAACGGTCCCAATGCAGAGCAAATATCAGGTCAGATTGCTTGGGTGGGGAAGGCTGAAGTTTAGCACAATAAATTGACAGCAATCCATAAGAGRGGATAGAAGTGATCCAGTCTTGGAGAACTCTTCATGATCTTCCAACTTAAGTTGGAAATCATCTTGGGAGGAAGGTAATCTTGCACCGCAAAAAGGTCGATCCTCTCTCCACAATTCTCAAACCATGCATTTAAGGGCTTCTTTTAATAATTTCAAAGTCTGAGAGTTTGAGAAGGACTTCCGCCAATAATATCGTGAAATTTTACTTTTTTTAAAGTCATATATATGATTAGTGTATACTTTCGTTTCTATGAAGATTTCTCGTGTTATGCTACGATTAATGTATTAAAATTTGATTTTCGTTTCTCGAACAATCTACGGACATATGCTATCTTTATAGAGTTAGATTGACAATAGACGAGGGATTGTAGAATAAGAAGAAGGGAATTGGCACGGAGAGGGAAAAATGGCATCTGGTACACAAAAATGTGCTTATTCTTTTGGAACCAGATGCTGAGTTTCACAAATCAAGTAAGCCATGATGGTGTGCTTGTTTCCTCAAATCCATGAAATGCCAAATTCCCTTGGCCAGGTTTTGCAGAATGATTWATGCATTTCCACTCTCTACCGGTGAAAGTCAGATTTAGTACATTTAATAAAGTACAAAACCAAACCTTCCCATTTGTGCATAAGTACTTGTAACTCTCCAAAACTCAGGGAGGCCTAATTGATCTTCTTGCTTGGATTAGCTAAAGAGCTGAAAACTTAGAGAAAWAATTGAAGGGGATATGTGGAGAATAGAAGCACCAAGTGAAATATTTAATTCATTTTGGAGACAAAGGAACAATCAGCACCCAAAAGCAATTAAAATCAATAAGAAATACAAGTGTTTTTTGTACTTAGCATGATCACAAATTGSCTTGACATGCAAGGATTTTTTGTGCTTTTAAGATAATTCCAAGGGAGGCCAGTTTTGTTACCAAAATGGTCCAATTATATTTAAGCATTAGATTGTGACAATAGCTAGTTATAGGGGATCTCATTCCCCACTTGTACTTTTATTTTTTCCTTTTTTATTTTTTCTTTTAAAAGTGGATTTTAGCAAATCCGATTTAAGAGTATTAAGAATCGTAATCATAATCTCCAAAGTAATGGAAGTGTCATTGATTGAGGTTATTAAAGAAAAGGGATGTGCAAAGTAGCCAAAAAGCGATTTGCAGAACGCCCACGACTTCCTCTCAAAGAATTAAAAAAGAAAGCAAGTTTGATAGGGCTTTAAYTATGTGAAAATAGTACTATTTAATGTGATACATCAAATCTGATTGCAGCAACTTTAATCACATGTCCAGCTAAACCTTATGTGTCCATAATCACTTATTGCTCTCTACTACTCCATCATAGTATATGACAACCAACTCTTGSATCTTCGAGACAAGAACATGCAATATTGTTCTCAACCCACAAATAATTAAGAAAAAATTGATGATCATCATGAATAAAAATCACTTGAATCAAATCCAAGGTTGCTATAATCAAGATTCCCCATTTAAAATTAAAGGGCTAGAAGAGGGAAAAAAAAAAAAAAAACAAAACACACATGATTAGGAGAGGTGGATGATTTGGGACTGCAAGATTGGAATCCCACACTTTTTAAATATGTTTCGAAAGCCCTYAAGAGCCCCTCCCCTAGTCATATAGCCAAATGTTCCAAGTCATATCATTAATAACAAGGGTGGAAAAAAGGCATCAAATATGGCTTTATGAGAGGTGAAGACCAATGAATCAAATTAAAGGAATTAAAGATGCTTTTAGGCACTATAATGAAATATCTTGGCAAATGTCCTTTTCATGTTTCTGGCCTTTTAAAATGACTTCAATTTTGGGCTTTCCATGTGATCATAGTAGCTTGCTTGCTATTGCGAAATTCACGGATTTCTTAATTTCTCTACCCTGCCCCTCAACATCCCACCCCAAAAAAAAGAAAAAAAAAGAAAAAAAAAAAACCCTCCTATCCTATCCAATCCAATTCAAATGCTTAAGATTCGATAATTCGTCAATCTTCATTCTTGTTAGAAATTTTTATTTATGCACAAACAAAACATTATATTAATAGACGATCTAATTTAGTGAATATTAATTCAAAAATTCACGATTCTAATATTTCATCTTCGAATGATTTTGTGGGTAGGGATTGAGGAAGGACTTTATGCAAATATTTTAGGACTTAGGTACATATTTGAGACAGGGAGAAGAGAGGAAAACGAGAGGAGAAAAGTAAAGGACTACTGAGAACTTGAAAGGTGATGTTGGCCTAACAATGTTTTTCTGTGGGAATTCAATTCCCTAAGGATAGAATGAAAGAAGAACACAAAGAATACGTCTCTTCCTCTGACCTTTCCACTTGGCTTTTCATGATAATTGACTAATATCACTCTAACCACCAAAAAAAAAAAAAAGAAAGAAAGAAATATTCCTCCTACCTCACATCATCATTTAACCCTATTAATAATCTTCCCTTTTTTATCTTTTTATTACATATTATCATCTAAACCCTTCAATATTCAAATGCTCGTATATTTATAAATACACAATAAATGACTTAACGCGCTCGCATTTATAACATGAAAGAACATAATCGATATATATATATATGTCTGAGAAAATGAGTTTTTATCAACTAAATTACTATTTATTATATTCTTTTGGAAAAGAATTTTGATGTGGAAAACTGGTTGATTTGTTAAAAGGTGGGGGCCATGCCAGATAAAAACCTGAACTAACATTGCAATCCATGTCATGTAAACAGCGTACATGTCACATGGACAGAGCCACCCTTCCCCCTTTCCAATCTTTCTTTCTTTCTTTCTTTCTTTCTTTCTTTATTTTACTTCCTTCTCACTCCATTTCTTCTAACAAGAAAAATACCACCATTAACGGATGCCAACAAATTCTATGCCAATAAAGAAAAAGACAATTCTAACCCCAAAGAAAATTTTAAAAAACATAAAGGGATCGAGGAAATAAATCTTAGATTCGATTCGTATTCATTTCTTAATGGCTGATTCAATTCGACTTGCATCGTAGAGTTTGACTTTCATTTAAAAAATTACCTATCGCATAATTTTTTTAATATAATATCGTAAAATAAAAAGCAAAGATGAATCATTTATTGATCTAATAATCTGCTTAATTCAGATTATTAAAAGTAAGGATAAATAAAGGCTTTATTTTGTCTGAATAATTTGCAGGCAATTGTGATTGAGGATAGGATAGGAAATAATAATAATTTATCAGCCACCAGTTCCACCTCGTGCTTAGTAGATTGCGTAGTGATAATGAACATTAATTGCTACTAATCACATACGTGTCATTACAAAAATGTATTAAACAAATAACTAARTTACACATATCACATAAATATACATTTCAAGACCTCATCCAAGTCAAAAGAGACCTTCAAGATAGCCTTTGGCCGGTGGCCGTTTTTGTTCGTTACTTTTCTAGTAGATTTTGTCTTAATCTTTCTTTCTTTGTGTTTTGTCTGAACAAAAAGCATTAATGAAAATAATCATTCTCTAAAATATTTATCCCTAATGCAATTGAGAATTTTCTTATTAAATATAATTAAACATTTGACTCGTAATTTAAATTTCATCATGTTATAATTTATATGTTAATTTCATCTAATTATGTATTTTATTTTTATTGAACGATACATTACTTGATTCAAAAAAAAAAAAAAAATGTTTGACGAGTATGTCTCAAAAGTGGTGTGTGTTTGTTTGTGTGCGTAGATTTTGGTAAGAGATGGGATTAGTCCAATATTAACGCCTTTCGCAACATCCAATAATGCTTCACATGGCCACACGTCTTTACACAAGTGGTCGACACGTGGAAGAGGAAGATTGGAGCTGGGGATGCCTCGAGGTGATTTATTATTAAGTGGGTTAGTGCACGCCGGTGTCTTTTTAATGTGTGTGTGTGTGGGWTAGTGGAATTGCTTGGTTTTGAAGTTTGTTTTTATTAATATTGTCCAAATTTTTATTAATTTGATTTATTATTACCATTATTCTATGTACCTAAAGTTAATGTGCGCACGTGACTTTGTTGATCACTCATTTTTTTCTTTCTTTCTTTCTTTCTTTTTAATGTTTTAAAGAAAACACTCAATTATAAAGATTATTATTTAATAATTTTAAATTATGAATTTTAGTGCTAAGTCGTTAAATATTTAATAAGTACAGCCTCATCTTAATTTCTCAAATAATAATGTTACTATTTTAAAAAAAGAATAAAGAATATATTCATTTTAAATGGGGAAAAAATATGAAGCAAAGGCCCGCAATGGCTGACATTCTCACACTTGTCTGCTTCATTTGATTTTTCAGAAGTATTAATAGGGATTTGCAAAGAAGTCGATAATTAATAATTTACAATTCTTATATAAATTTAAAAAAATTACTGCTCCGATATATACCATCATTTTTGTGCTGCTCAAAAATAGTGCTGATGAAATTTGAAAAGAGAGAATTTATTTTGGGACACTTGTTTGTACTTAGAGGTTCCCACGTGAGCTGACACGTTGCTCGTGTTTCAAGGCCGATGTCTTCCTTCATTGGCTGCTTCAAAATCCAATTCTCTGGCACGTGTGTACTCTCGTCTGTTAGATCGGGATCCAACTCTCTTTAAAAGCCCCTCCACCAATCACGTGCGCCGCTCGAGTGACGCCTCTCTCTCTATCTCTCTATCTCCGTGCTTTTTCGGTTGAAAGAATCATCTCTCTACTTTAGTCGCACGACGCCGTTGCGAGTCGTACACGGAATTGGTCAAAGCGCATACGCACACATAAATCCAAGACCAAGTAAAAAGGTTTGTCCTTTACCAGGAATTACTCCTAACATGGGATGGCAAGAAGCTCTAAAGTTTGATGCTCTATTTGGCTACCTAAATTCAAGTGAATCCATCCACATCACCTTCTCTTAAATGGTAAGAGGTGAAACAAACAATCCAATTGGTGGCCTTCCTTTCTTTATTTTAGGATAAAATATAATATATATTCATATTTAATTACGAATTCACAAACATCTAATAAATAATTCTGTATATTCAAATACTTATCGATATTTGAACTTTCAATATATATTAAAGATTCGTGTAGATTATTACTTCATGTTATTAGAAACAATAATATTTTTTTATATTCGAATAATAGTTTGAATGTGATATTTTCACGGATAATCCTGAATACGAACGTTGAGGATGTTTAATTTCCATCTTAGGAAGGGGATTAAAAGTGATGCTATTGAGCATAGCAATAGATGGAAAAGCTTGAAAAGGTCTTTTCTCAAGAAAATGGTGTGGATACTCAAATCAAGAAGATGGTGATAATCTTAACTAATGCGTGATGTTGCAAGTTTTGGCTTTTGGACGGCTTAAAGAGCACCCAAGACAAGAAAAAGGGAGAAAGCATTGACTAAAGGCCCTCATTGAACTCCACTTTTTCTCTAATTTACTCCTTTGATAGAACTACTCCATTTGGAGATGGTCAAAATCTCGTGGCAAAAAGTAACTCATGGAAAGCTCTTCTTGGATGGTCGGTCAAACCATCAATATTAGAGAAGACGTCTTTGAATCAAATTTACATTCACAATATGTATTTATATATTTTCTTAAATTATGAATTAAATATTTATATTAATTGATTTTTTTTAAAAAATTTTGCACGAAATTTTTGATTGTCATTGGTAGAAGATATACAAAAGTTGGATAAGGGTCACTTTCACAATTAGATAATGACATGTATCAAAGCTCCAACAAGACATCATTTTACATTACCTAAGACTCTAGAAATCTAAAGCATTGATAACTTAAAYTAATCCAAAATGATTACTATGTTGTGTTGTGTGGGTTTTTAAATTTTTTTTTTTCCAGATTGGCCATCTTTCTGATTAAATTCTTTCGTTTGGCTTTATTTTTCATYCTTCTGATACTTATTGTCTTTTAAAGCAATCTAATGATGCCTCATCTCATAGAGAATCGGTAAAATACTAAAAATATAAAATGAATTGGTGCTACAATATAATGAATAATTCACTTTCACTATTTAACTTTGTGTAAAAATCAAGATCAAATGACACATAATCAAATTGCATTATTCTTTAATTATAGTATATGAGTGCTACGCATATTCCTACTTTACTGATTAAAATATCAAATTTATTATTTGTCAAATTTCAAAACGGACAACTAAATTATGCGAAGTTATCTCGCGTTTAAATTATGAGATGATTCGATATTAGTATATATTAAAATTATAAATAATATAAGAATGAAAATAAATCCAAAGGGAGAACTTCAATCAAAATTCAAGCCATTCTTATAAAAAATCCAATCTCATGTCCTTCAAAGAAAATGAAAAATTAGAATTTTTTTCACTTTGAAAAAGACGGTACAGTCCATAATTCTAAAATTTGAAGATCATATAAAGAAAAGGGTAAAGTTGGCTTTTTCAAAACTTAGTTGATATATAAATATATTTCTTCGATTAGGAGGCGCCTAATAATACAAACAAAACGTGTTAACACACATCCATCATCAATGGTCAAATTCTAATTATCAAAGATGACCACAACGCATTTATGCAGGTTTTTGTGATTGACTTGTGTTTGGATATACAATTGCTTGACTCAAATTTATTTTTTTTAAAACCATTTAATTTTTTATTTCTTATTGTTAATTTAGTGGGAAGAAAAAAAAAAAAGGAAAGATAAAGAGATATGGGTAGGCAAGAAATAGTGAAGTACATCATCACCTATATAGATATAAAGCATACATATGGTTAAAAGCCGAAATGATTGTTGAGAATTCGCACACTATTTAAAGTAGTCGTTAATTACTTCAACCTTATAGCTGCATATTTATCTTTAAATTTATGTTATATTGAATAGTAATTTTTAATACTTAAATATTTTTTCGCTAATTTCGATCTTCGATATTTTGAATTACAATTCGATTAATATATTTTGAAGTGAATACACAAATACAATGATATTTTACATTATAATTGAGACAATCGAATGTTGAATTGTTAGACGGACAACCATGGAAGAGAAAGAGGCAAATTTTGGGATGTACTTATCTTTGTTCTCATTGTATGCCTTTCTTTGAAGCCAAAATTGACTCTGACCTATTAAAGTTGCGTACACCACAAAAACACAAACCTTTCCCCTTTGCCATTTCCTTATTTTCTTCTTTCACATCTCACATAGCGGTTATTTTTGAATTCCTTTACAAAATAGAGTCTTTAATTCCTTGGTCAGAAGGCCTTATATGTATGTGTTATTTTTATATATATATAGAGAGAGAACATTAATGTGGGTTATTTCTTTTTTACTTGATCACCTATTTAAAATTCAACTTAATCGATAGAATCGATCATGATTATTATCACTTTAATAAAGAAAGTTACGAGATCGGCTCATTAAGTAATTGTCGAGCATTTGTGCATTATGAGAGTCGAGTGCTCAACAATTAGTATTATCTCTTTTGCTCATTAAGTAATTCAGACCATTTTTTTTGTAATGCATAGTTGTGTAAACAAATTCACCAAATTTAATTTAGAATTTTTGTTAAAAGTTTTACACTTCCACAAACCGCTAGTGGTATAAAGTGAACCCCTCTTCCTCTTTTTTCCTCTAATTGTTGGGCGTACGAGGTATTCTAAGGATTCTAATTGTGAGCGGCATCTCTAAGCATATATTACATTGAGATTAATTTTCATCGTATTGGATCGATCCTTTGTATTATCTTCATATGAGGGTTGGAATCAATTTTGAGGGATGAGAGTGCGAATCACTTACACTAATGAAGTTTAATTAAGTAAAATTTTATTAAGTAACACATTCGATATTAAAAACTAATATGGCCTTTTAAGATTTAGAAAATTAAACTTTAAACATAAAAACTCGACTCGGGCAGAGGTAATTGTAGCACTAACAAAAAAGGGGCATGATTTTAACGAGAAATTGACAGGCTCCCGCCCTTTCTCCCGCGAGTCGTTGACTGCCGCTACTCGTCTGTCATTAGCAAGTGTACTCAACAAATCTCACGAACATTACGTATACGCAGAAAGAGAACGAAAAAAAGAAAAAAAAGAAAAAAGAAAAGGCAAAAGTTAAGAAAAGACCGGTGACGTAAAGAAAACAGTAGCCGAACTTATTCTGAATTCACACGCCGAAACACGTGTCGCCGACGTSTGTCTCCGGTATCCGGTTGCAAATCCACAGCAAATGCTTTCCAATATCCTTAAGTTGTCCTGGGACCCACTAGTCGCCACCACCACCCCTCCCATCAGAATTCACAAATTAAACTAAAATAGAAATAAATCAAAACCCAAAATCTATATTAAACAAGAGATCACTATAAATGTAGTATTATTTTTGGCAATATTCCTTTTCCTATTAAATGGATATTTCTGGAAAATAATTATTATTATATATAATACACATAGATACACAGTGATGTATCTATAATTCCATTGCATTTATACAGAAACATTTTATAGTTTTTACAGGTATTTTTGGCTAACTAATTATTAATATAAATAGTACTCTCTGTCCTCACACTAAAATTAAAAGGAATTTTCGCAGAGGGAGAGAGAGAGAGAGAGAGAGAGAGAGAGAGAGAGGGATGCTCCATAGAGCAAGATTATGCCCCAAAGCCTATTAAGCCAAAGCCTGCTGCTTTGATTTGCAGAGAAAAGCGATCTCCAGAGAAAGCCAAACCAGAAGGCCAAGAACTCAAACTGCACTTGCATATATAGATATTATCCATCTTAYATATTTATATAGGGAGACAGAAAGGGAGAGAAAGTTTGTAGGGGGATAAATATAAAAGAGACACAGTTTCTCACTAACAAATACATATAGAGAGAGAGAGAGAGAGGAGAGAGAGAAGGGGGATTGCTGCTCTATTCACGTAATTCCAATCAAGTCCTTCCCTTTCTTTCTGCTTATCCAATCCGTAAGTTCCTAACTAGTTAATTACTTTTTTCTCTTTTTTATTTTAACTCTTTTTTGTTTATCCTCATTTTGATATTTATTGCTGTGTATGTTTTTGGAACAGCAGCATGAATAGATCTAATTAAATTGCTTTTTATTGAAAGCAATGCAAGATTAAAGTTTTGATCTTGATTGATTGTATTTGGAACGTTTTTGATGTCTGGGTTTTATCTGATCTGAATTTAAGAGATCTGGGGCTGGCAAAGTTTGCTCCTTGCTGAATTTGATATCCTCATCTGATCAAAAGGTGTGGTTTTGCTGATGTTTTATATTCTTGGTTGCTCCAATTGTTTACAAATCTGATTGTGTCCAGTCCTCTGAGCTCATAGCTTCGTATATTGATTCCAGGATTTGATTTCTACTGGTTCTTTCTTATATAGCTCCATAGTTCTTAGTGAGCTTGGATTAGCTGCCGTTATAGATAGAGTCACAAACCTGAACGTTTTGTTCACAATCTTCAATCTTTGTGTTACTGGAATTGGTTATATTTGTTCAAATTTTCCTTGGACTTACCGGGATTTTGATATCATTTTTAATATACGAAACTCGATCATGAATAACTTCTAAGTTTAACATTTCCATTTGAGTTCTCTCAATACAGCACCTTTTTTTATTTGTTTATTGTATAATCTTTATTTCTGTTTCTTTTACAAACTTTTTTCCCGGAAATTTTGGGGCTTCGGTTACTGATTTTCTGCAGTGGATTCAGCCCGGTGACGACGAAAGGAGGACTGTTGGATTAATAAAGGTCCTTAAAGCTGTTCTTCTTTTCTGGTTGAATCCGGAAGACATGTTGGAAGACAGGTCTTGCTTGGTTTCTAGGGATTATCCGAGAACCTGTGAGCGAGAAGGTAACTGGACTTGCATGAATTACAGGCTAGAAAAGATTGATGTTCAGCATGGGAAACGGCCATTAGAAAATGATGATGAGGAAGCAGTAGTCACAAAGTTGCCCAAGCAATCAGATACTCGAGAAAGATTTGAGACAGCTCTAACTCTTGGAAGTGGTTCAATGTCCACAGCAGACCAATCCAGCAATCACCGTCATGCTGGGGATAATTCTGATTCCAGTTCTCTCATTCATGCCATCGGCAGGGACAACTCTATTAGCTGTCTCATTCATTGTTCAAGGTCAGATTATGGGGCTATTGCATCTTTGAACAGGAGTTTTCGCTCCCTTGTTAGAAGTGGTGAACTCTATAGACTGAGGCGGAAGAATGGTGTGGTTGAGCACTGGGTTTATTTTTCCTGCCAGCTGCTCGAATGGGAAGCATTTGATCCTTCTCGTCGCCGTTGGATGCGTTTACCGACAATGAACCCCAATGAATGTTTTGTGTTTTCAGACAAGGAATCTCTTGCTGTTGGCACTGAGCTTCTTGTGTTTGGAAAGGAAGTAATGTCTCATGTCATTTACAGTTACAGTTTATTGACAAACACATGGTCATCAGGAATGAGTATGAACGCACCTAGGTGTTTGTTCGGATCTGCCAGCCTTGGGGAGATTGCAATTTTAGCTGGTGGTTGCGATTCGCAAGGGAACATCCTTAATTCTGCTGAACTGTATAATTCAGAAATGCGAACTTGGGATACACTTCCAAGTATGAATAAACCACGGAAAATGTGTTCTGCGGTATTTATGGATGGAAAATTTTATGTGATTGGAGGTATTGGAGGAAGTGAATCAAAGCTTCTCACATGCGGAGAGGAATATGATTTGGAAATGAGAACTTGGACAGAGATCCCTAATATGTCCCCTGTGCGAACTGGTGCAGCTAGGGAAGTTGAGACACCTGCTACATCTGAAGCACCACCATTAGTTGCAGTTGTAAATAACGAATTATATGCTGCTGATTATGCTGACATGGAAGTGAGAAAATATGACAAAGTTAATAGAGGATGGTTTACAGTTGGAAGATTGCCCGAACGAGCAGGTTCAATGAACGGTTGGGGCTTGGCATTTAGGGCATGTGGTGACAAGCTTATTGTAATTGGTGGACCTAGGGCTGTGGGTGAAGGCTTTATTGAAGTCAATTCATGGGCTCCAAGTGAAGGGCCACCACAATGGAACTTACTTGGTCGAAAGCAATCTGGAAGTTTTGTTTATAATTGTGCTGTCATGGGATGCTGAAGAGTTGGAATTTCTGGCACTATCTGTACTATAATGGTGCCTTCACTAACGGATACAAGATTGTTCAATGGCATAAGATTCTTGCTGATGGGTAATTTATCCCAACTCTTTTTAATCTTATTTTTCCCTTTCCAAGTGGGGCCAGGAAGGATAGGGAGGATTAGCCAAATTATACTCAAGATTCACACAATGTTTCTTTGGAAAGAGGTCTTGAGTACATTTTTTTTTTTCCCAATTTCTATCTATATTTTCTTTCCTTCAAATTGTCTTCCCCCATTTTTATTAACACAGGCAAAGAGATAGTTTTAATAACTTAAGGAGCAATACATTGGTAGGTTTTCAATAGTGTTTTGTGGAGATTTTCAAAAAAATCATACAATTTAGTTCTTTGAGTTTTTATAATCCTTTATCTTCTTGCAATTGTCTTTGAGGGGAGAAAATAAGACATGCAAGATTGTCTTCTGGGAACATGGCATATGTACTGGATACATTTATTGTTGGAATTGATGGGTTACAAGTTGAGCTTTTCCTCTTTAAGTCATTTACATACCTACTGAACCACATTTCTACTTTTGTTTGATGAATCATCTTTCAGTTATAGGTTATATTCCTAAATTTGTTTTAGTTACTAGTAGCGTGATCTGATTAATCTAAAACCAATGAATAGAAATAAGTTGAATCGAGCAGTTTCATTTCGATTGATTTTTCGGGTTTACCTGGGTGCTTATGTAACTGGTATTTATAAGGTGGATTAGTAGTATGTGTAGCAGAATTCTCTATCCTGTGACTTGTTGGTGTTAGAGAAGTGTAGAAACATTCAATTGATACCATAATTGCAGATGATTGAAATCTGAAATTTCTTACACATGTCAACATTGTTTGGACAAGGTTGCATCTTCCAATAAGAGAGATTCGCTTTGTAATGAAGAAAGGCTTGTGATTAACATGTACATAGATATTTTTTGTGGTTATCCCTCCAAAGTGAGAGCACCATGGTAGCGGAGGGAGATTCTTCTTGTTTTTGGTTTGATTTGTAATCCCACCAAAAAATTTAGTTGCTAAAATAGAAGGATTTAGCTTTCAGCAGAGGCAGCAATGTGGCATACAGGTAAACTGAGTTTAACGTCTTCAAGTATAAGTCTCTCACCCAGTTATGAATTTTTAACGAAAAGAAATCAACTAGCCAATTACTATTACTAGCACTGCAGTACTTCATATTCATGATATAGGAGCTAATTGACGAATTTGTTGATGCACCCATGAAATATAGAAAGTATGAATCTAAGTGGACAAATTGGTTAGTCTAAATCATTCATAGAAGTACTATTCTATCTAAGTAAGTGACTAGTCAAGATTCAGTGGAAAAAAAATGCCCTAGTAAAAGTTTTGTGCTTTATCTGTGACAAATGTGTGAATGTTCTTTGCACAGGGCAAATGTGTTCTTTGTGGACATAACTGATGTTTGCTCTCTTCTAATATAAGATTATCATGAAAGTATGAACTTTCCTCTCATGGGGAAAAGTCTGTAATCTTGATATTGATGTACAAATATGCATATTGGATCGCATATGAATGAATTTTTTATTTTTTTAATCTTAATCAATTCATCTTTTTCTTTTTTAATTTTTTTAAATTTAAAATTTATGTTTTTCTGTAATTGTCTTCTGGCTGGATACTTTCCATATCAAGTGTATCTACTTAATCCCGGAGTGATATTTGCATATCTGAATTACTTTGGTCTTGGCTAATGTTGCATATTTGAATTCCTTTGGTCTTGGCTCGTCATTGTCTACTCTGTTAATGTTGAAGGTAGTACTTGATGCTTTCAAGTTGCTCCTCTGCCATAGATTTCTTATGAAGTATTTATCGTGGTAGCTTAGATGCATCTATGCAACATAAAGGAAACTCTCTCTCTGTATTTTTTGAATGCAATTACTTTAGAGGCTACCAAGAGAGATAAGGTAAGTACATAGAAGATGACAAAATAGTGGATTTGGATACAGTTAATAAAAGATTGGGTTGGTGGTCTCTGAGAGATTAACTGTTATGACAGAATTAGTAGGTGTTCACTGAAACACCAAAGCTTGTAGGTGAAAAAGACCTCAGGGCTCCTTGCGCTGCATGTACTATATTGAGCCAAAATGTTAAATAAAGCCTACATATGTTCTTGATAATTATAGGTTTGTGATACACTCTGCTTCCCAATGTTTTTGTCTCTGAAGTTCTGGTATATAGGAGAATAAATAGAAAAGAAAATGCAAAGAGAGTGAAGCAAGAAAGGTAACAAGGGGGGAACTAGGTGAAGTGCATCTTATGAAGGAAACATCATTCTATCATGTATATGTTAATAACACATTTAATATGTATACGTGGCTTAAAAATTGACCTGGCTGCAATCACTATTGCTATTTAGTATTGTCTGTCGCTTCAGAAAAAAACCAACAGCATTATGCTATCAAKAGAACTTTATATGTAGTCTGAATGCAGAGAGATATCAGTATAAAAAGTAGACTATAGCCATTCTAAATTAAAGCGAAGTACTGTTACATTGAAGGTCTACCATCTTAAATAGATTTATATCTAATCTGTTGAATTACTCTGAGTAACACATACTGAACCTTACTGAGTCATATTAGGAAATGCTTGTCCCAAGGCATATGTGGTTGATGTTGTGAAAAATCTACCGTGCTTTCTTCACTCTGGTTAATCGTGATAAAGCAAACTGAACTGCCAATGTACTTGTGTTCATGAAGGAAAAAAGCCTTTTCTTTTACCAGTTCAAGTATTATGGTTCGCAATCCGTATTTTAACTTCTATTAATGATGTAAAAGGGGGTTTCAATAAGAATGTAGCATTTAACAAACTGTATTGTACTGGCTTTGTGAGGCAAATGTACTTGCCATTATTGTTAGCTCTTATTTCTAATATTTCTGAAATGAAGGCCTGCTATTATCTCATTTCACTGTAAAAACTCTTATGGTGGTCTGATTATGCCATTTTTAGAGGTTAATTATGAATAGGTACTTGACTGCATCTTCTTATATCAAGATGCTTCTCATGATGGTGGGCGATACAAAATCTCTGATTTAGCATGTCATTCATGTGTCTATATGCTACTGTTGTACAACACGTGAGTCGTTGCAAGTCATGCTATTAGGTTATGTACAGTAATGCTGTTGAAGCTTTTTAGCATAAAAGTGTTATAAAGCTTTTACGGGTGGTGTCTATTTTCACAATTTTTTTATGCAGCAATAAGCTGAGTTCCTAGATTTGACCTTCTGAAACTTCAGCTTTTGGTATTCACCGATTTAGAAATTTATTGGCATATGCAACCAGTTAGGGTCTGGATATTCTCCATATCTATGGGTTTGGTGTGGTATTCACTATTGGAGGCTCTTAATTTTTCATAAACATTGAAGGAAACTGATGAATGTCTCAGATGTTGTGATTTGTTCGATGTATATATGGCAATTTCTTGTTCTTGGTGTTAATAAATACTAACTACTTCTGTTTCTTATTGGCATATGGGTCGTTATGTATCTTGTTTTCTATTGGCAGAGAGTAAAAGGCTGTATTACTGTAAAATGTAGAAAGAAATCCTTTGACGCATTCTGGCTGGCGGCTTGACACCTAGGAATAGGTTTAGAAGGCTACAAAAGATAGTGTATCTGATCCAAGGTTGATTTTGGTTGCGTCAACATCTAAGTACTAGTTTTGCCTTTGATTGGAAATGAAGAAAATGGTTAATGTTCTGGTATTCTTTTCACCCTTCTCAACAAAGAAAAGGCAAAGGGCTGCTTTTTTTTTTTTTTTCCTGGTCCTTTTTCCATGGTTTACAGTTTTGAGGGAATGGGATATCCAGTGTTTGAGTTCACATTACATTCAGAGATGATTGATCAATGAACTGCTATTTGAATGATGAGCTTCTTGGAAGCACAAGCTCTGACTGAAAGCTTCTTGTAATCGGTGCTCTGCCTCAGGTTGATATATGATGAGAAAAAGGTAATTAGAAGAAAAAAGCAAAATTTTGGCACTTTCTTAGGAGAATATATATTGTGCTCGTGTAAGATTTGCTGAATCAAAATCAAGAACCATTCTTTGTAGTTATAAATATGAGTGCATAATCATGGCTGTAAACAAAGAAGTACTTTTAGGGAAAAAGAAGAGAAGAGAATGGAAAAGATTATCCTCAGATATCAGATTACCAAGCCCTTTACAGAAGACACGAAAAGTCTTTGTCTTCTGCTTTATTTTCTTCTTAGTTATGAACCATTATCCTCTGACACAAGTGGAACAATACGAGTGGATGCACCAATTCTTCATTTTTTCACGACATCAACTTGTGCTTTTTCTTCCCAGAATTTCCATACTTTGCTCAGTGATGGCATATCTGCATATTTCACTTAATCCTGAAACCAGTGGTCTGTGTTTTTGGTTCGGATTGGGAAATTCATTGAGTTCCGTATTACATTTTAATATGTTGGGAGTCAGGTAATAAATAGTCAGAGATCTTTCAGTATATTATATATTAAATCAATTAAAGTGTTATTCTGTCATAAATGCTTCTGGGAAATAGAGGTCGACAGCAACTAGACCCAGACCCAGAAGCTTACGGGCTTGAGCAATTGCTTTAGGACGTTTGTACTGTTATTTGACTGACTCCACTCCCGGCTCAAACCGACAGCCACCAGACTTTTAGCAATCCAAATTCTTGCAAACACCTCCTCCATTCATATGACGTGGACTTGCATTTTAGGTCTTCTCATTAGTCGTGATCGCGTGTTATAAGATAATAATTTAATTGGTTAAAAATACATGTTATTAAATAATAAGTTTTGATTTTTTTTATAAATTTCAGCATCCATGGTTTGAGAAAACGTGATCTTAAATTGAGTTCGAGCGACAAACTGACAAAACTGTTAGAAGAAACTAAGGCATTCGTGATCTGATATCCAAAAAGCTGGTCGAATCGATCAAACACTCATACCAAATCTTTGGTATGGAAAATGGGGGCATAATGGAGGTTAGAATATCAAACATTTTAACCTAAAATGAGTGTTAGGTTTCACCCTTSGTTTAAAATTATGATGTTTTTATGCTAATTCTAGAAAGTTGAGAAACTTGTAGATCAAAAAAGAAAGACTAATCTGAAAATGCTTGGGAAAAAGGAAGCCGAAATGAGTTGCTTTTGATGCAGAAAAGCAAGCAATTTGTGTCCATCAAACAAAACTTATCCACAACTCAAAAAGTGCACACTTACTTCATTAAAAATCAAAACACTTTGAGAATAGAACCAAACAACCCCTCCATCTCCCTAAAAGAATTTCATGTCTTTCTTTATAAAGCACAAAATTCTAGTCTTATTGAGACCCTCCAATTTTAGTTCGAATTGAAATCCTCAAAGAATCTTCATCGACCAATTGCTTTGCATCTTTGAGTTCAATATCTAGCTACCTCTTTTTATGGAGTAATTTGACCCTTTTTTTTCTTTTAGGCAATTTCATGGTAAATGGCTAATGACTCTTAGTGCATGTTATTGTCCAAAAGCCTAAAGTAATCATGACTTGACAGCTACCACTTTAATGGTGGAYAGTGGAAAATCTCTTTGATGCCTTAATCATGCCTTTCGAATCCTATCTTTTCTTGATTTATTTGTGACCTAAAAAAGAAAAAGAATTTATTTCTTGTTTCTAGTCAAATAATATAAAAAAAGTTGAAAATCGAGAGAACGAGTACTAAGAAGATATATATTGGAACCTAACGACAAAGAATTATTTTGGAGATAAAAAAATAATATTTTTACTAATTTATTCGAAATAGAATTGGAAAATTTTTAGTACACTTTTTTAATATATATAATTTCTACTATGTATCTTTATTTATCAATCAAAAAATGATATGCATATATATTTTATCTCTGTAATAACCCTTCCCCTCAATTTAAAGAAAAAAAAAACATATACATATCATAGTTTAATTGGTAAAACGAATAAATATAATAACAAAATTTATTAAAAAATTCRAAACCATAAATAGTGCATCGACCAAAAAATAAGGCCCCACCTACTTATATTCATCAAAACCTTTGAAAATGATTTGCTAAATAATTAATCCCAAAAGACAAGAAATTATGCTGCTAACATATTTTCCCAACTTTTTCCAATTGGGATTTTGAAAGATTATCTTCTTTATTCTTTTGAGGAACTTTTTCTTTTTTAAATTCACCTTAGTTCCACAGAAGATGGGGTCTTGATTGATGGTTAGCTAGTCTATTTACACGTCTATAAAACACTTACTTACTCATCCTTTTAGCTTGCTTTGGTTCTTTTTTTTTTTTTTCTTAGCTAATTATGTTGTGGGGTGTGATAATTAGTGGATACTTAAGCAGGCCTAAGCATGTATTCGCATCTTGTCATTTTCTTGATTAGATGAAGAATCATCTTTCCAAGTATGAGAGGATTTTTCTTTCACAAGCAAGACAATGAATATGGAATCACATAGTGGAATACCCACAAATTTTGGTTTTCTTCTGCTCATAGATTATATAGATCGGGTCACATAACTAAAGTAATCAAGAGAATATTTAAACTACAAGTCTAGAAACTAATTCGATTATACTCAATTCATGATGGACGAACATAGCCTATATATTGTAAATTATAATATGTTAATTATCGATAATCATATTATTATTATGATTTGTCTTAAAGATTTTGAACCCTTCTTGCAAACAAGTGATGTAATTGAAAGCCATAAATGAAGCCTTTATTCAAGGGGCAAGTGTTGAGAATCCTCAATCGAAAAGTTAGCAGTTCAATTCCCATCAAGTGTAAGCGCACGATATAATTTTCTAATCGAAGTAGTTAGATTAAATATCCAAAAATTGATTAAAAAAACAAAATTGAAAGTTCAAAGGCTCATGCAACCATCGATGGAGCCATGAAAGAAATGGTCCATCTACCAAGTGGTTTTTGGGACAAACGAACAAAAATTAAAAGGTATTGAAGCATTATGGAAACTTGCAACAAAATTTTCATGCTCTGGCCATCACTTGGGATCGATTTCTCTTAACGTTTCTTGTGAAGCCAATCATGATAACGCCAGATAGAACATTTAAGGCAAATAGTACCATTTTGGTAGTACTACTTCATAGTTGTCTCCTTCACCATCACCCAACACTTGCATACTCTCTGCAAACTTAGCCAGACGATAAATATATTAGATCCACTCACCACGTGCATGGCACTCTCTCTTATTGCTCTCCCCTACCACATGGTCCTCTGCTCTTAATCATGTTACCAAAGATTTCGAAAACCATGTCTTTGCATCTAATTATAGCTAGATAACACCGCCACCAACCAGATCCAAAGCAACTAGGCTACCTCCGTACCTCTCTGGTAAATTGACGCCCTAAATATGAGTCATTTTCACCGTTCAAATTCGTCCAAAGTCATTGATAAAACAATAGTTATAGCACGGGTATAGTGTGGTACTCTTAGCGACCCCCAAACATCATATAGTTGGGAATAATAGTTCAAGTCTGAAGATCAACACTTTCGTGCTATGTACTTTCAAACATCAATCGGACTGTACATAATGTGTAGTATATTTATCCCTTCAATATCTTCTCTTCTTGTAGGAGTTAAAAATATATACATATCGTGCTATCAAATTCCTCTCCTTGATATGTCTAATGCTGGTGCCAAATTTTTTAATATACCTTTCGTTACTTTTTTTACTACACAAATAATAATACCATATGTGTTTCACAAGAGAGGAAATATTTATTGAAAAAGTTAAATATATACATATCAATCCAATAATTTGGGATAGTTGATAAACGAATTACTAAATTAAAATAAAGTTTTATATTTGATACTTGCTCGTGAATAAAAATTAAAYCATGCAAATTTATCGAAATTTCGAAACTCTTCACATGTGCCACTTGCCTTTACTTTCTCTTCTCTCCTGATTTGGGCAGACAAAGCAGAAGAAGCCAAAGGCATGAACCGACAGGTACATTTTGATTCAAATGTTCACTTAATCCTCACCTAAGATTCTTTGATCAGTTCCATCTTCATTATTCAAATGAACCTCGTTGAATAGCACTCGTTTAACGATGTTGCACGCGATCTAGATCTATTAATGCATATATATTATTATTTAAATCACTTTTTTATTATTTTTATCGTACACGAAATTGTGGTAATCAATCAATTATTAAAATTAATTTTTTAAGTAATCGTTTTGATTTAGTCAATAAGAATAGAAAAATGTCGGATGCATGCTAAGTTCCGACTAATATGTCATTGGAGGACGAACAATTTTGTTTTTTATATATAATTCTATTAATTACTTAGCTAATTTTGAATTTTTATAAGATGCAAGTTAAATCTAGATTCAGGCAAAGAGGATCTTCTTGTCCTAGAGAAGTTTCGGAGATCCAAGCGGTCAAATATATGTGTTTAATATAATCCATTAGATTCGAGAAAAAAAATAACTTTGTTTATTATTTTAATATTATTGTTTAGAATTATGATTCTGATTATTCTTCTCTATTATACAATAGCGCCTCCTCCGATGACTGATTTCAACGGTGGTGGCGAGAGAAGAGGAAGCGGTCGGAATTTGCAGGGAACAGAGAAGAAGGAAAAGTTATATAGATTATACAGATCGATGTTAAAGTGTGTAAAAAATAATGTAATAAAAAATGTATTAAAAAAATTTCAATCTAAATAAGAAGTAATTAGAGAGTAATAAAATAAAATATCGTATACAACTTTTTTGCTTATTCTATTTTGGAAATGATGGCAAACAGACCCTAGAAAAAGGAAAATTATGATTGGAAGCTATGATAATGGACAATTGGACAGGAGGTGGAAAGAAACATTATTACCAGTAATCAATTAGGGGAAATTTATAATTGATTTATCACGATTCGTTCATTATGTGTGGGTCTATGCAGATTGTTGATGTCTATATATTTTTTTCTTTTTTATTTAATTTTTATAAGGAACTTTTTTTAAATAAAAATTATAGAATACTAATACTAGAAGAGTTTTCATTGACTGACAATAAAAATTAAGATCTAATTTTTATAAAAATTATGACTCTTTAGTCATAGTGGATAAAGGGCTCACGTTTTTTTTCAATTATTTGTACATAGGTATTAGAATTGTTCTYCTCATTTAAAGTAAAARGTTRAAATTAWTTATTTTTAGATTTTAAAAAAGTAACCCATTAAAGGTTCAGTAATCGCTTTTGCTTATGGGCACGTTAACTTTTGCTTTCCCGATATGGACTCTGTCGTTGGAAAATGAAAAATGTGGAGAAGTCCAATAGCCTAAAAAGGTAAAAATATTAAATATTTTATTTTACCGTTCAAGATAAAAAGAGGTATTTATTATTATTTTTTTACTTTTATCTTTTAGTAGTATTGAGTGATAAAAATTTGAAGCAACGTGGATCAATTAAACTTTACCTTTTACTTGTCACGTTTGATAATTTTTTTCTGTTTCAAAATATGTATTATTTTAGAAAAATCAATAAAGCATTTATGGAGTCTTTTCTCGTTTTATCTATTAATTTATTAATCTTRAAACTTTTGATTAATCAAATTTTTTCAAAATATAAATTTGATTAATTAAATTTTAACTTTTTAAAATCTGAAAAATAATGATAATTTATAAAAAATTGAAGCTATCCAAACGTATCCTCGACGAAACCTAAAAAACTCGCAGGCCATTTAATAAGGTTTAGTTACGAGTAACGGGAAGAAGCGGATAGAGAGATGAGAAAAGGAATAGCGGACACATAACCCTAACAAACTGGTCCACTGTTATCTCCCTGTCAAATGTCCACGTCATTTCCCTCCAATTACCACTTTCCAATTTAATGCCTTCCCTGTTCACTTCCCTAGATAAAATCTCATTCGGTTTTGGACACAGATCTCTCACCACACATCAAACTTCAAATTTATATCAGCCATCCGATCAACTCTTTCGGATTCTTCATCCTCCTTGGTTTTCACAAGTGTTTAATTCGAGAGAGTTTATCTCTATTATTAGTTTCATTCCTATTCGAAATTAAAATAATCCAATTCGAATATATAATGCTATGAAATTTGAGGCGTGAATTATTTTAATCATATTATTGAGTCAATAATTGCATAATTGAATAATTTCCAATTTGAGTGATCTAACTCCAGGTCCATGGGATACACACTTGAAAAGTCAGCTTGATTGTTTTTCTCTAAAACAAAATTTCAAAATAGTTTTATGATTTCGCTCTCGTCAATAGGGAGCAACATATCATGTATATATTTTAATTTTAAAATTAAAAATATTTTAAATATTTTTAAAATATATAATATATTAGTATATTCATACTTTTAATTAAATATTAAAAAGATACATATACATAATACAATAAGAAAAATGCAATTGAAAAGAGTTTTTGCCCCATTTTTCTAAAAGCAAAGCAAGTACCTACTAATATATGAATTTTGGTATCCTTTTCTCTCTCTATCTCTTTAAAAAAAGAAAAAGGATTTCTCTTTCTCTTTCTATCTCTCGAGCATAGGTGATTGAGTTTTGGCTTTAAAAAAAATGGTAAGTCCACTCTAATGATGGACATCACACCTTTACGGTTGATATTCCTCAAAAGACTCCATATATTTATTCATAGAATAAATCTGACGATCAAGAAAGAAGAAACAAGGACAGATCAACTCAACTCCAACTCGTGAGTCTTTTAACTTTTTCCTAAGCCAAAGCAAACCCCCTCCCCCCTACCTTTTGGTTCCCTCATTTCCATAATCATTCAAAAATTGCATCATATATTCTCACTTTCCCCTTATCACTCATTTTGACCGGAACTGCACTTATTCYTGCCTCTATATAATCCTCTCYCTGCCCCTTCTCTCTCCTCATCCCMTTCTCTMTTCACTTTCTCTCTCTRTTTCTTGAACTGCTTTTCTTCTTCTCTTTCTAGAATGGMGGAAACCCAACTAAAACGCCAGAGRGAAGAGGTATATGATTCAAAAGACTACGAATGCCAGGAGGACAGAAAGCGCCATAAGTCCTATAACGACATAATCTCCATTCTTGAAGARGAAGAAGACGAGCCTAACCAAGACTTGTCAGACATCTTCACAAGTCTTCAGCAGGAGCTCTCTTCTGACTCCACCACCGTGGACCCTTTACCCAGCGGTGGCTCCGAGGCTGAATCAGSCCAACAACCTGGTGGCTCCGGCGCTTCTGAGTGTAGCCCCAGCTCTGATGAAGAAGATGAAAGAGTGAGAGTTATGAGACATCTTCTTGAAGCTTCTGACGATGAGCTTGGAATTCCCAACAGAGTGGAAAGTGGTGATGACGAGAGCAACAACGGAGAACAGCCTTTCTCTTTGGGAGAAGGGATGTGGGAGTTTGAAGACGATGCTGCTAACTACTACTATACCTTGATGCAGTCTGAACTTTTCATGTAGGCTTTGGGGTTAGAACGTAAATTAGGAAACAATTAGGGGGGGTTCGAGTAGAAACAGAGAATGAGAGGGATTAAAAAGCAACAAAAGAAGACTCTTTTCGTGGATTTGCATTTTAAACCCTTACTGTTTTGTATAATATGAAAGAGACCCCAGTTYGAGTTAGAATATCTTTATTAGTAGAGGAAAGATGTATCAAGGAAAAAACTGATATTGAACATGTTCGCAAATTATTCCATATTATTTTCTCTACCAAAGATTTTAGAAACAATACTAATTTTATTCATAAAATTATTAAAAAAATATTACAACTTAATGGAAAATGACTGAGTTTATGGAGAGGATTACTAATGCACTTACTCCCTCACTTTTTTATTTATTTATTATATCTTTGACGATTATTATAGGAATATTAAGAAAATTTTATAAATAAATTAAATTATAAAATTAAAAATTAAATTACCTTAACAATCCATTTATGACAGGGCTATAGTAAATGATATATAAATTTTATAAATGTGGGCTTTAAACATGAACTTAGTTCAATGAAGCATGATTAGATTTTTCATTTTTTATTAAATCAAGTTAATTTTTTGAAAAAAATAATTCAAAATTTAATATGAATTACATTGGCAAAGTTTAATTCTTATTTTAAAAAAAATCAATTMCGTAACTCTTTTGAATATGATTAAATTATAAGTTTTTTTTGTTCCATGGCGTAGTTCTCCGGCCRTGCCGTTCCGTTSATTATGTGATGGGGCAAACTGTGGACGCTCCTGGCCGGACAGATAATATCTCAAACCGATAGATCCACCCATGCATAAAATGATATCTCTGCCCCTAGCGATATGATGATATGCTAGAATTGATGTTGTGGGGACTTGAAGAATGACAACTCGTTTTCCCAASCCCGTTGAGGGACCATATTGTCCTATACCCAGAAGTTCTTTAGGCTAACTCACCTTACATGGTCCTTCTCTCCCTTCTGCATTACCGACTGTTATTGTTAGCGTCGAGAAATCATTAACTTATCCTTATAAATGTCCTATGGAGTCAGAAATTTAGGTTTAAGGGAATGAGAATAAAATAATTGGAGTCTCTAGATATTTCGTGCGATATAATTATTAGGAAAAAAAAGAAATAAAAATAAATATAAAAATATAAACGAGACGAGACGGTATTAAAAAATTCTAAACATATAAAAAGACAAATGATTGACATCTTTATTATTCCTTAACTCTGGTCATCGATTAGACATTTGGATAGCTATTTAAATAAGTACATGATTTATGAATATCATTGAGAGTTGTTTAAGTTAACGTGTTATCATAGAAATATTTAATTTTGTAACGTAAATGAAATAAAATATTAAAAAAGTAAGTATATGTAGAAATTTCTAATTAATTATATTATAAATCTGGAGCCATTAGCTAGGATACCATTACCGTGGTCCCCTCTGGTAGACCTGTAACTGATTGGAGGAATGTAAAATTGTCCGCCATGTTTATACAAGTCCTTCTCTCTCTCTCTCTCTCACACAAACACACGCAGAGTCAGTGAGAGACATCTCTATCTGTCTCTTCTTTCATATCTCCAAATGATCTTTGCAAATGGATGTGGGGGAGAAACTGCTGTACGGGTCTAGAAGACTGAGCATATTGGCAACTTGATCCTCAAAATAATTGAGGTTTCAGATGCTCCAGCACTTTATATGATACTCCTTTTCTACCCCACCATTCTAAACCTTTTTTTCCAATTCAACTTTGAGGGTTTTAAAATTGATTTCAGATATTTTAGTACTATCACTAAGTTACATCAATAATAATTCGATATTTATTTATTTACTATTGGAAGAGTGAACGAAAGTTAGAGGAGAAGAGATTTCAGAGGAACAAGGATTGCATACATATGTTGTTTTAGTAATTATTTCATAGATCGAGAGGATATTAGAGAATAACGATGTACTCAAAAGTGGACGTAGACCTTAAAAATTAATAGGGTACAATTAAAATTAGTAATTCTTTTTTTATTCATTAATAAAAGCATATACAATACATATAAACTTTATTTTTGAGAAGAATAGTGTAGCAAGAGCGAACTTTTCCAAAGAGGAAATAAGCACGGTTAGATTAAGAGGAGAGTCCATAAACAAAAACTATAAAACTTCTTTTTTAAAAATGTTCTTCAAGGTACGGGTCTTAGGAAGCTTCATTTTGAATCCGCGTTAAATGTAATACAAGATTTTTAATTCTTTAGATCGATCAATTATATCACGAAAGCGATAGATATCGAAATAAGAAYTCTTCGTCTAAAATTTTAAATTTATCAATAAATTTAAAGTTCGAAGATACATATTTATATTTTCAAYAGTTAATGTAGATATTCTTTTGAGAAAAGAATGTAAATAAAATTTTATAGAATTGCTCGAGGTACACATGTTGAAGATGATGAAAATGAACCCAATGAAGAGAAAGCAAAAGGGATTGGGACAAAGGAAAACCCCAAAAAAGATGACCTTGTGGATGGTTACATAACAACTAATGATAGCCGCACATAAGCAAACAAAGGATAATGGGAATATGATTAAAATAGAAACACAAATGTAAGGAAAAAAGCTTTTCACTTACCAACCTGTAAATTTAATTTGGACGAACCCAATCGAATGGGTCCATGTGGTCCGTTTCAGACAATCAATCACTCATAACTTACCCCATTTTTGGTCATATTCCAATATTTTAATTTTAATTTTTTTAAATTCGAGCTTTCTTAACGTTATTTTTTATTAAAAAAATTTAAATTTGAGACCTGATTGAATAAATATTAAATATTGACGGTCTTCTTCTCATGAACTTCTACTAACCTCATTTTCTTGACTTTAATTTCCTAAAAGACCCTCTCATAATCATAAACCAAAACATTATCTATAAGAATTAAAAATCAATAATTTTCCTAATTAGTGGCTTTTGTCTTGATTAATCCTTAACTGTTTATGGTTAATTGAGGTTAGTTAAACATGTCGCTTTTATGTTTGGCTGTGGATGTTTTGGTTTCTTTCTATATATTCTTCCGAAAACACGTTTATGGTCTTCTAGATTAGCAAATAATTCGAAAATACTTCTTATACGGTCCTAAAAATGAATCATTATATCGATCACTAATCATGATTATCATGTATAATCATACTTCAACACCGACACATATTGGCTACCACTTTCCTAACTTGAAGCCAGAAAACATATTTGTCAGTCCTCGTGCTTCTCATGTACAAGGCTCGAGAGTGAGGTGCCTATTTGTGTCATTTGGTTTATCTCCATCTTTCACTAAATTTCGTCTACAAATATAAAAGCATATCAAACTTCTCAATCTAACGTCTCGATAAACGGATTGTTAAATTAAAATTAAAATTTCATATTTGATTCTTACTTATGATGCACGTTGAAAGAATTTTGATTTAAATATTTCTTTAAATAAAATTTGGACCAAGCACAAATTCACGCGCTTAAAATTTTCCACTCAAAAGGATGAAACTAAAGACCAATTTTAGCTTCTCTAATCCAAAATTTGTTTTGAACCTTTCTCATTTACATCTTCTGTGTTAGCTTTAAAAAACTAAAAAGAAGAATTTAGAGAAATTACTCCGTGGGAACTTTTCAAAACTTTTTCTTCTTAAAACAACAATATTATATTAATTTTTTTAAAAATTAATCTTTAGTCGTGAATAAAAGTTTCAATAATCAAGCCCATACACTATTAATATATGTCTTATCAAACAACGTTGTTTTCTAATATATTTTTTTAAGTAGAGAATAATATGTATAAATCTTTAACTTGTAAAATAAAAAAAAGAAAAAATATTATATATACACGTCATGATCAGATTAATAATAAACAAAGGATGTATGTAATAGGAGTGTTTAAAATATCTTCAAACTTATCTTCAACTTAGGCCTGGTTAGTGTCAGAATTTTTTAAAATTTTGTTCTGTCCTTTTGCAAATTGGCTCCCTCAATTCTTTAATAATTCGAGATAAATCTCTTCTCCGCATTTAGACCCATCAAACAGACGGTTCTTCCCCGGGTTTACGTTTCATTAGTTGCGATAGAATATCAAACACATTAAAATCTTCACAAATACACAAGCACGCACTAGATAATGAATTATTCTCTTGTTTTTCTATTCGGAAATCATTACATTTGTTTGGTTATAATTCTTCAAGTAACGTACAAATTGATTTGTTTGTTAAATACCTAATTAATTTTTGCTATTCAACGCCCAACTTGAACTACCAAATGCTCTTTTGAAGGGACCTAATGCTTCTACCTTCTGCCTAATATTATTCAAGTTTCAACACCATCATTTAGAGTTGCCCAAAATCCCCGTCTTCTTACCATCTCTTTCAAGCAAGAACTTCCGGGACTTCATTGTTTAAATGTAGACAATTGCCGTTTGGCACCCCCTTGGTCTAGAGGTGACCACATCATTGAGTTTCTCTCATTTGTGTGGTCCATAGAGATAAGTAGCTCCGGGCTGGTTGAGTCTTTGGTTTTCATTTTCCTGATGCACATAAAGATGATTGATTTCTTGGGCATGATGGGTTATTCTTTTTTACTAAAATATAAACACAAAATCGAACATTAAAAACAATTGGATTGAATAGACCATTGTCGTTCTCGTCTGGACAAGAAATAATGCATTCAAGGTCGAAATATCTGTAGAAACTCAGAAGAATGGTTGGAAACTAACTCTGACTAAGCAAACSCTTATGGAGAGAAGTACCTTCAAAATACGGTAGCTCGAAGTTTGTTGGGCGTTTGTAAGAGAACAAGAGTTAGCGTCGCTCGGTATTTTTAGTTTTTTTGGTAAGAATGGCAACCCAATTCTGATTTCCGGAAACATGTAGAACTTCAATATCCCTACTATGCTGCTTCCGCAACCAGCGTAAACAAAGGGGAAATAAATTGAGAGACAAAGCAGCGAGCCATCGAGTTAGCTAACCCACCTTTAGGCATCCTTAGCGCAGAGTAAATCATATTGGATGCTAAGCCATATGTCAATTTGGATCTAGTTAGGTGCTGCAGATGCAGAGTTTATCTCACAAGCTGCTTCTTTGGAGAATGGAAGTGCCAAATTAAGTGTATGGCTTTGGACTCGGTAAACCTTGTGGTAATGGAGTGTGGCCTGAACAGAATCTTCTTGCTTATCAGTACATAAAGAACATTCTAAATGGGGTTTTTTGAAATATRGAGCATCTCCGTTGATTTTCTCTCATGTGGTGTTTCTGGGTCGAAGATGTTTCTCTTTTTCCCCGTGCTAATATCCTTATGTAGCTATAAATTTTCAGTATCGGGTTGGCTGCTCTAGGCATGTAAAGGTGCATATTAGCATTAGTTTCACATGACAAGATGTCGAACTGCTGAGGCTGCTGCAGAATCAGGGGGCCACAACCATTCGGGGCAACAACCATTCGGGGCAACATGGTGAGTAAAGATACGAAGTTCTATCCATCTGGAATGTTAGAACTAGATGCCTGTCACTGAAAATATAACTAGTGGAAGGATCCTTAAGATGCGCTAATTCGAATACATTTCACAGGTTTCTCAGTAACTGATACCGACACTGCAAGACATAGAGAATAGGTCGCAAACCAATCGAAACACTAGCGTAATGACAAGCACAGGTCAACAATCAAACAGGGCCTATAGCTTCAAGGGTTCCGTAACTTGAACTAGACTACAAGTATACCCTAGACTTTTCCCTGATTCTCAAAGATTAAGTGCAATAAAACATCTGTACAATCGCTTCCATTTCCAGAAAAATTCACAAGCAACACTATTGATAATTAGCATTTCCCAGGATCTAAGCCAACACAACGAAAACAGCAAATGGGACAAAAATTTTGACTGATGTCAAATCATTCCCTCAACAAATGTGCAAAATAACTCAATTTGCCAAGTTTAACCTAAGAAATTGGAACATTAAAAGGTTTAAAGGAGACAAATTCTGGTAAAAATGATGTCAAGAAAGCCACAAATATCATCCGAAACTTCCTAATATATTGACGTCTTGAAAGCAACTGCAAAAATTTAAGGGGCCGGTATTACACAGATAAAAGAGACAAGGTCCGACCGACATCCTCCAGTATTATAAGTAACGAGTAAACTGAAACAGAGCACTTATTCTTCATCCTCTTCTTCTCCATCACCACCTGCAGCCTTCTTTGCAGCTGCTTTTGTGTTCTTTCTCTTCACTCTACCAGGTCGGCCACCACCAAAAGGACTTGTAAGTGAGAAGTCAATGTGCTTCTGAGAGTCCACTCTAACCATAAAGGAAGGAACATTCACTACCTGCCTTCCAACCCTACAATGCAATATAAGTTATAAAACTTAGCAAGTATGACATGTACAAGCAACACATCCTCAAGCACCACAAGTATGCAGCAAGTAAAGAGACATAGTAGCCATATACACACACTATTCATGAACAATGGTTATGCATAGCACCATAAAATGCAAATAATAAGATGGTATCGGCCATATCATATTAGTCTCAGATAAATTTCCTAAGAATTAAAATGGTACTCAACACTTTTATGAAGTGAAAATAATCATAGAATATCATGCCAAAACAAGTCCAAAATGTTACAGTCATTCCAAGCTGAGCATGCAAAGCCATTTCTATATAAAATATCATCTAGGTTATCCTCTAAGTCTTAGAAAAGAACAATTTATGTTGTTTGACAGTTATAATGCAAAAAGTTTTCACAAAGTTATTTGGATCGGAGCGAGAGGCAATGGCCTGTAAGAAAATGTTGATAAGACATGGTAATGTTTAGTCCATACTCCTATATAAAGTTCACTTTTCTATCATATATCACAAATTRCTGAATTTATATGGGGACTACAAAGTCAGCACAGACATCAGAATATCTAACTCCTAAATAGGGTTGTTTACCACTATCAAAATTACTTTATTCGATGAATGCAATACAAAGAGGCATCAAAATGTCTGAGTAGCTTAATAAGGAGCAAGAACTAATTTACAATAAGAGTGAAGGCAAACAATATATACCTGATATGCCTTTGCCTAATGAGCACCCTGGCATGGTGGATTGACTTGGCCATCCCAGTCTTGAAAACAAGAGTTTGAAGGCGGCGCTCAAGAAAGTTCTCCACCGTCAAAGCCAGGACATAATCAAGCTTGTTCTGGCTCTCGTCCAGGAGACCGTACCTGTTCATCCTCCTCAAGAGGGCTTCACCCTCAAAAATACGGCGTGGGTCCTTCTCATCCAGAGTCAATAGATTCCTTGCTGCATTTCTGATACGGCTCAACACATATTGGACCCTCCAAAGCTCCCTCTTGCAGCGGAGTCCATATTCTCCCACAAGCTTCAGTTCGGCATCCAAACGCTCCTTTTCATAGGGACGACGAGGCTTTTTGAAGGTCTTACCATCTAGAATAATAAGATCCACGAGAGATGGAATATAACTTGATTACACAAATGATAGCAAAAGGGGTCATGGAATTATACAAAGGATTACTAAGGCGCAAATTTAATCTGCTTTACCACCAGTTAAACAACCACAAGCTGAAAAGATAGTACATTAAAAAGGACGTCAAAAGTTAAGTTCTGAACACAATGTAGAAGACATCATTTTAGATAACAACATCAGATTACATTTAAGTAGTTTCTACATATATCAAGGTCTTAGAAGAGGTTCTCCTTCGTTCTACAAGAGTGATCAAATGTCAAAACGCATTTTCAGGAGGACAATAAGAATCGTGATCCATCACAAAAACATCTCATGCTCTGCTCTCATTAGCAGCCCTATTACTTGACTATTTCCTCTCTGTCCTATAATTCTCAAGTACCTCGACCCTAYAAAATACCCAGAAACCAAAAGGTACACCCCAAATTTCGATTCACAATTTTTATTTCAAACAGGTTTCGAAGGACATTATTTATTAATACCACTCCAGCTACAAGCAAAAAGAACAGCGAAGGCAATTCTATGAGCACAATAGAAAAAGAGGATACATATACGGACTGTCTACGTAAGCACATCGGTAGACATTTGTAGATATTTCGTGAAGAGAGTATGCTTACAGTTGCGATAAAACGAGACGTGCACCATGTTTGCAACTTCTTCCGCCCGCCACTGCGCTCGGCGATCTCCTCCGGACAAAGAAGATGACTTAGGGTTTAGAGGTGGCGAGGGTTGAGAGCGTTATATAGGTATCATTCTGGACTAAAACTAATGGGCCTCTCTCTGACTTCGGGTGAATGATATCAAGATTGGGCTTCTAAGGCCTGGTTTGATAAAGATCAATGGTATGTACCTAGTTTCATAAATTTCTGAATATATATAAATACATATATTTTCTTGAGTAAGTATAAAAATTTATGTCTATTCGGCATTTTGCATTAAAAATATATTTTTATAGTTTTGTAATTAATGTAATTTATTAAAATAAAATTTTGTTTTGCAATATAAAGTTTTAATTATGTACTATTTGTTTTTAATACCAAATTTCTCAAATTAATAACTTAATATCTAAAAATGAAAATTGTAATGGAAGAAGAAAAATGTGAATTATTTTTCTTTTATGCCTCCTATTTTTAAAAAACTAAAATGCATACCCTTATACTTAAAAAAATCTCAATTGAACCATAATGAAACCCCGTCACGTGCCTAACATATGATCAATTTTAGAAAAAATTTAGTCAATTATCCTTGAATTTTATTTTAATGATTTTAAGGAAAACTTAGACAACTAACTTAATATCACTTCATTAATATTGTTGGCGGTCATTTGCATTTGTGTAACTCTTTTTCAGCTTAATTACTATATTCTTAATTGAGTTGGACCTATTTGAGTTTAACTGACTATTTTTAATATTAAGTTTAAGACGAAGAATAGATTTATTTTAAATATAATTTAAATTAGACGTATTTAATTTGAACATACATAATGATATATAATTATATTCCTTAAAGATTAATCTCTCTAAAAAATATACTAAATAATAACTTCACCCACAATCATATCCCGGTTATTTAAAAAGAAAAAAAAAAAAAAGAAAAGGAGAGAAGAAAGCAATGTTGTCTCTTGTTTATTCATATCACAAAGTTTTTCCATTAAACAACGAAACCAAATGAGAAAGCAGCCATTCCCATAGGTCGGCCTCCGTAACGAGAGAGGCATAGTCCACGGCTAAAGAAAGGGTGGGAGGTGAGGACTGAGGCAGGCAGGGGGGCCAATTCATCAGATCACTCCATTTTTAGCTCCATATTTTGGTTTTCTGCACGCCAACTATTCCTTTCTGGCTTATACACACTCAAAATACTAAGGTAAGCTAGCCGCCTACTGTACTATTAGCAGAGGACCAGAGATGGTTCACTGAAGTTTCATGAACGAGCAAGCAGAATAGCCCAAGAAATCCCATATAAGGTTCCATCCTTGCTGCATATTCATATTGATCATTTTACTGTTAGTTGTGATGCGATAATCTCAGCCTGCAAAATAGTCGTATTCGGTTCTCGCCGTTGGATCTCAATTCATTTTCCCGGGGGCAATGTCGTTGGTAAAACCCTCGTCTTCATTTTTGTTGTTATTTTTAGGGTTTCTTGTTTTTGATTCTCTGGTTCTGTTTTGCGTTTCGGACACGGGTCCGAATTGTTCCAAAACAAACAGTTCCGTCCTCAATTTTACGTCCCCATTCTTCACGGTACAGCATCAGTTGCGAGGGGTAGTCACTGTTCTCGATGATTGTTCTTTTAAGGTTTCTCAGTTTGATATGCTGGAGGGGTCTGATGTACATTGGTGGGGTGCCGTTGGTGATACCTTTGAGAATTTGACCGAGGGTTTTGTGATCTCGGATCACAAGTTGAATCAGACCTATAAGAACGTTAGCTTTATTGTGAAGCTATCAAACAATGTCACTTGGGATCAGATCAAAGTCCTTTCTGTTTGGGATGTTCCCACGGCCTCTGATTTTGGTCACGTCATGATTGGCAGTAACTCCAGTAATGTTAATGGAACTCACCTTTTGGCTCCTACCATGTTTAATAACTGTAAAGTGTTATCGGACAGTTATAGAGTTAGGTGGACTTTGAGTGGGAACAAGGATTCAGTGGATGTTGGATTAGAGGCTGCTACTGGAATTCAGAACTACATGGCCTTTGGTTGGGCTAGTCCTAATGCTTCGGGTAAGTTTATGGTCGGCGGTGATGTGGTAATCRCTGGCTTTAAGGAGGAGGGTTTGCCATTTGCTGATGACTATTTCATTAGCAAGTATAGTGAATGTGTTGTGAATCAGGATGGAAAATTTGACGGGGTTTGTCCAGATACAATTTTTGAAGGCTCTGATCGCGCTGGTTTGGTTAACAATACAAGGTTAATTTATGGGCACAGGAAGGATGGGGTTTCATTTATTAGATATAGGAGGCCGCTGGAGAGTGTTGATGATAAGTATGATCTGCGAGTAGATCCTAAAGCCAATATGACTGTGATCTGGGCTCTGGGCTTAATAAAGCCGCCTGACAGCATCCGCCCTTTTTATCTTCCTCAAAATCATGGCGGTACCTTTGGGCACTTGACTCTAAATTTATCAGAGCATGTTAATGAATGCTTGGGACCTTTGGATGCTGAAGATAAGGAGGACCAAGATCTTATTATTGCTGATAAGGAGGACCCTCTTGTTGTTTCGACAGGTCCAGCTTTGCATTACCCGAACCCCCCTAATCCATCCAAAGTTCTTTATGTCAACAAGAAAGAGGCTCCCGTTCTCAGGGTAGAGAGGGGGGTTCCAGTGAAGTTCTCCATCCAAGCAGGGCATGATGTTGCATTATATGTTACCTCTGATCCACTTGGTGGCAATGCTACATTGAGGAACTTGTCCGAGACTATATATTTTGGTGGTTCAGAAGCAGAAGGAGTTGTGGCCAGTCCTACAGAATTGGTTTGGACACCTCACAGGAACACCCCAGATCTAGTTTATTATCATTCAATTTTTACACAAAAGATGGGTTGGAAAGTCCAAGTGGTTGATGGGGGTTTGCAGGATATGTACAGTAACAGTGTTGTCTTGGATGATCAGCAGGTTAAATTATTTTGGACAATGACAGAAAGTTCTATATCAATTGCAGTTCGGGGTGAGAAAAAAAGTGGTTATCTTGCAATTGGGTTTGGTCGTGGGATGATAAACAGCTATGCATATGTTGGTTGGGTTGATGATAGTGGCAAAGGAAGAGTAAGYACATACTGGATAGACGGGAGGGCTGCCTCAAATTTGCATCCAACCAATGAAAATTTGACGTACGTAAGATGCAAGTCCGAAAATGGGATCATCACTTTTGAGTTCACCCGACCTTTAAACCCTTCCTGCGATGGAGATGAAAGGCCAGAATGTAATAATATTATTGACCCTACAACCCCTCTCAAAGTTATCTGGGCCATGGGTGCTCAATGGTCAGATGGTCATTTAAGTGTTACGAATATGCACTCTGTCACAAGTAATAGGCCTGTTCATGTATTGCTCATGCGTGGTTCAGCTGAGGCAGAGGAGGATATACGGCCTGTATTAGCTGTCCATGGATTCATGATGTTTCTTGCATGGGGTATATTGCTTCCTGCTGGTACTTTATCGGCTAGATACTTAAAACATGTAAAAGGTGACGGGTGGTTTCGGATTCATGTTTACCTGCAGTGCTCAGGATTAGCTATTGTTTTCCTTGGCTTTCTTTTTGCTGTCGCTGAGCTTCGTGGTTTAACTTTGCATTCATTGCATGTGAAGTTTGGAATGTTGGCAATATTATTGGCTATTGCGCAACCAGTGAATGCATACTTTAGGCCTAAGAAACYGGGTAATGGTGAGGAAAGCTCCTCAAGGAGGATTATTTGGGAATATGCGCATGCTATTGGTGGCAGAGTCGCCATTCTTGTTGGGGTTGCTGCTCTTATTACTGGAATGAAGCATTTGGGAGAAAGGTATGGGGAAGATGATTATGGACTTAGCTGGGCGTTGATAGTTTGGTGTTTGGTTGGTGCTTTGACAGTAATGTATTTGGAGTATCGTGAGAGGAAGAGAAGGCAGGAGAGAATACTTGCAAGAAGCAATTGGGTTTTGGGTAATGGGGATGAGGAGGATACTGATCTGTTGAGTCCAAGTCGGATGATGGCAGAAAAAGATACACATTCTTCAGAAAGAATGGAAGTTCAACTAGAACCTTTGGGCAGATAGGATTTCCTTTCAAAAGATTCTTTGACATTAACTTACCACTCATTTCCATCATTTTTGAAACTATAGCTACTCATATGAAGGCAGCAGATCCATACTGCATAGAGGTTTTAGGCAGTGTTGCTAATCACGGCTTTTGTACTTCAACGTTTCTCCCTTGAGAGGCAGATAATCTGCTAATGTATTGTATACTTGGTGCATTCATTTACATAGATATAGATCTCTATTTCTCTCCCTTCTTGAGGAAATTAAGATTTCATTGATACCACTGTCTATRTGAAGTCTCTGGCTCTGCGGTTTACTTTTCATGTTYTGCATCTCTTTTCCTTTATATCATTCAGCAGAATCTGTAATACTACTAACTTATATTAAACGCTCATTGCCTGAAAAATGAGAGTTGATACATTATTTGTCCTAGTGTGAAAAACTTTTAAGCAAGCCCCATGCCTGTGTTTCTTGAGGTACATTGATTGCATGCAGCATTATTATCACGTTTCAGTTTTCCCAGTTTATGGCTCTTCATTTTCCTCTCTGGTGTTTTTTATTTGGGAAGGGAAAAAATGAAAGTGATCGTCAGGATTATAAAGTTTGTTTTCTGTGTATGTTTCAGTCAACAACTGTCGACCAGATTGATCCTCGCAAATGAAAGAGCACCCTGTGTGTGTGCGCGTGCGCCAGAATTCATTCATTGATTACCTTTTCTTACAGTTGCTTTTCTCCTTGGCCCCTCCTTAATTGAAAATTTAATGGATGTTTGAAGGTTTAGATTCTACTAGAAGTGATGATGCATATGATTTTCACGGAAGCTCACATAAGCTAATGCATTACTTGCACATTTTTCCTTCCGGTGTATTACGTTTTCTTTCTGACATTGTACTTCCATTATCTTTTCTCTAAGGGTATGCCTATTGAGTTGATGCAATGTATTGGCATTTGCTGCTTCTTAGCCAAATATGAAGAGAAATATCATGGCTATATTTTTTTAGTTGTCCGACCAAAAACACTACTGCTTGTTCAGAAAGATATCAGGAGGAAGGAGGTGTTGGAACAGAATATCATATGAGTCAAGGACAATATTGTTCCCTTACATTTCTAATACGAATCCAAGTACTGGTCATTTGTTCTAGCGAATACTGCTGCACTGCAATTTGGCTTTGCATGCCACAGGCTTGTGATGTGTCATAATCCGAGTTAATTTAAAATGTTTCAAGTCTGGTGATTGCATTGCAATTTGTCATGTCTCATTTTGACTATGCTCAACTAAGCGACTCTGATTCAGCCAAGGAATCTGGTAAAAGATGTGCCAAAAGCTCAGATTTGTAGGGAGAAGTTCTAGCACATGGAAATTGCGCAGGTGCTTATACCAGAAATGGATAACGGAGCAATTTGCTGCTGCTTCTTCATTGTAATTGGAGCTGAGTTTTGATGTTACAGTTTCTTCAAGAAATGATAAAACCATGGCCATATACTGAGAGAGAGATATTGTCTGATGAAAATGCCATGAAACATGTCTTACAGTTAAATGTATTCACTTTTGCAACATATTCTTGGACTCAGTCTTGGAGTTCCGTAGGACTGTTCTGCTTTGGATGGTTTCTTCTATCATAACAGTATCAGTCCATCGAATTTGATTAACTAGTGTAATAGCATTCTAACAGAAATCTTCTGAATGTATCCATATACTCTTAATCCCAATCTACACTCCTGATTATGTCAAGGAATATATATTCACTACAAAATCCCAGGGCGACTGAAGTCCCTTYTCTGACCCATTCTAATATAACGGCAAACTGAAAATCGAATTGCCCGGCAACCTTGAGTCAGCGCATCGCATTGGTGTRGTTAACAGAGTCTATAATCTCTCTTTTCCCCTAGTGAGTTTCATGTGTCTTGTTCAAATTTGTTGTTTATTTTCATAGCGGGGGGCAGTCATAAAATGGGACTATTATGGAAGTTCATTATAGACTTGCTCTCCCTTTCATCACAGATGCTAAAATGGATCCCATACAAACTTCGTAGTTGACTAATTGAACGCAGCCGTAATTTGGTATTTATTCTTAATATCTACCCCCAAAAAAACACTTCATACACCAATCAATTTCCCCCTACAGTCTATGAACATTTTCTCATCCAAACTCATAGCAGGAAGCTTCTAAAGTTACTAAATTTTCAGAATGCCAACAATCCGCAAGCCATCACTTCACACTGCAGAAAGACCAGTATCCAGATAAGAAGAACTACTGAGAGCTGAATAAGTTCATCTGTCATAATTCCAACCAACAGCCACCTGATCCTGATCCAAGCTCAATGCTTAGGAGTATAGCCCTCGCAAATTCTAGCAATTTGAACACGAGAAGACGAGGCAAAACTGCCATGTTGCTTGTTCTTAACTCAGAATAAGAGCACCAAGTGGTTTTTTCCTGCAATCACTGTGATAAAACACCACAAAATTTAAGTATCTAAGCYAGCTTTGTTCTAGTCATTTTCCATCTCCAAGTCTGTYTCAAAAGCATAAAGACTTTTTTCCCGGGATTTGCAAGATGTTAAACCATTTACTTCCAAAGAACTCCAGCCAAGAGGCTTCTTTACATCATCTGTATCCATCAGTTCTCTCATTTTTGTAGCATCGTTCCATCTCTCTGCAGTGGCAAAATTGCTTGACGAGAGAACATAATTCCCACCATTATAAGGATCCAATTTGAAAAGCTTGGTGGAGGCAATCTCAGCTAAGAGCATGTTTCCATGAAGTTTACAAGCACCAAGCAGTATTCTCCACACAACAACATCGGGAACTACAGGCATTTTCTGTATAAACTCATATGCCTTTTCTAAGTTTCCAGAGCGGCCTAAAAGATCAACTATGCACCCATAGTGCTTCATTTCTGGGACTAATCCATGATCTCTTGTCATACTCTCAAAATATTCCAACCCTTCAGTCACCAATCCACAATGGGCACAGGCAAGTAATACCCCAATAAAAGTTCCATGGGTTGGCTTAATACCTTCCCTCAGCATTTCACTGAAGAGGTCAAGAGCATGCTGAGAACCACCGTTGACTGCAATACCTGAGATAATTGAGGTCCATGACACAGAGTCTCTCTCTTTCATATCATTAAAAACCTGCAAAGCCTTCTTTGTTGATCCACATTTGCAGTACATATCTATCAGAGCATTTCCAACATAGATATCTATTTTTACATTGCACTGGCGAATGTATTCATGAACTGCCTTGCCCACATTAAGCATGCCCGTATGTGCACAAGCAGRAAGTACACTAGCAACTGTAATTTCATCCGGCTTAATCTTAGTAGTCATCATCTCTTGAAAAGTCCTAATAGCATCAGAAAATAGCTTGGCTTGACAACAGCTTCCAATAATGGAGGTCCAAGATATCACATCCCTCCTAGGCATCTCATCAAATAATCTCCTAGCAGCATTGAGGTCCCCAGCTTTTGAGTACCCCATGATCATGGCATTCCAAGTAACCATATTCCTCTCTACCATGTTATCAAAAACTCCCCGAGCCAACTCCACTAAGCTACGCCTACCATACATATCAATCAGGGTATTGCCCAAGTAAAGATCTATCTCAACAAAATTATCSTCAATGTACTTCACCAAAGAATCTGCCATCCCCCAATCACGTAAATGACTACAAGCTAATAGAACTTTCACCATAGTTACAGCATCAGCTTTAACTTTTGCTGCACACATTGCATCAAAAAGACCCAAAACCTCCTTAAACTTGTTGCAATGACCGTAACCACATATCAGCGAGTTCCAAGATACTAAGTCTCTTTCAGACATTTCATCAAAGACTTCCCTTGCTAAATCCAATGCACCGCATGACGCATACATATAAACCAAAGCATTACCCACATAGAGGTAAGATTCAAACCCAAGTTTTAGAGCAAGATCATGAACCTTTTCTCCACTTGTAATATCTGAAACTCGAGCACTAGCCTTCAACATAAATATGAAGGTCAGATTGTTCCCATGATATCCTTGTTCTCGCATTTTATTGAACATGTCAATTGCTTCATCAGGTCGGCTACTCTGAGAGAATCCACGGATCATGAAGTTCCATATAGGCAACGTGGGTTGTTCAATTTGACAGAACGCGAAGTGCGCTTTGTTTAAAGAAGAGGGAGAGAGAGCGTAGCATTTGATAATATCTGATATCGAGTATGAGTCGGTATGTTGGTTGGTTCTGATAAGATATGCATGGCGCTCTTTGGTGAAGTCACTAAAGTTCGCATCTCTCAGTGCTCGTTCTGATCTTGAGGCCGTCGAGGAAGTCGTAAAAAGGCGCGAAATACATCTTCTCATTATCATGCGAATTTGGAGAGCCCAGGAGAACCATGGAAGGAATTAAACCAAGAAGATTCTTGTATTCAGATAACTAATTGTTGGTGCCTGGCGATCTTGTTTCCAAAACTATTTGGGACTGAATTGGAAGAGAAACAGGCAAGCGATATGATTCCAAGAATGGCATATCTTTGATTGGTCATTAGAAAGCGTCCTGCCTTCAAACTAGCTTAGTTGGCAATAGTTTATCGTTTTATAGTCGGGTGTAGTATTTTTAATCAACTAAATGCTTGGATCCAATAATGAACTTCTGTTTAATGGACGTTTCATTCATCTTGTACTATATGTTTAAAGAAAAGAAACAACTATACAGTACCCTATTTCCCGCTCTTACTATTTACCAATACTTCCTTTTCTCTGATACCAGCAAATTTTGCTACGGCTGTTGCTGGCTCATGCTCAAGAAAATATCCAAGCTTTGGCCCCGAAAGCTGGTTTTTGTTAAATACCATTCAACATATTCCTCGCACCAAAAGTTAATAACTCTGCTGCAATCGTGCAAGCAAACATCACAAATCTCTCAAATCCATGGCTTAATGGTCAAGAATGGTCTTGATTCTGTACCGTTCACCCTGAGCAAACTCCTAGCAGCTGCCACACTGGAAATAAACTATGCAGTCTCCATTTTTGAACGCATACGAAACCCAAATCTTTATATGTGCAACACKATTCTCAGAGCCTATTCAAACAGTGATGAGCCGAGACAAGTTTTTGATCTTTTCAATTTCTTGAGGTCTCAAAGTATYTTGCTTGATGAATTCACTTTTATCCCAATTCTTAAATCTTCTGCCAATGCGTTGGCCATTTCGACTGGTCTTAGTGTTCATTCTATTGTTTTGAGATCTGGATTCATCTCGTTTTTTAGTGTAAAGAATACCCTYATGCATTTTTATTGTGTTTGTGGGAGAATTAAAGAAGCCCACCAATTGTTTGATGAGTTTTCAGRAGGGAGAGACCTGGTGTCATGGAATACGTTGATGGGTGGCTACCTTTGTGTATCTCAGTATCATGTAGCCATCGACTTGTTTAGGCAGTTATATTCTTGTGGCTTTGGTGTCAGTAAAACCACAATGTTGACTGCTCTTTCAGCTGCAGGAGAGTTGAGTTGTGTTCCGGGATGTGAATCTTTACATGGATATTGCATCAAGATTGGATTTTGCTCCGATCTAGATGTTGTCAGTGCACTCATTACCATGTATGGCAAAATTGGTTGCATTGCTTTAGGTCGTAGGGTGTTTGATGAAGTCGATGTAAAAGATGTTGTCTTATGGAATTGTCTAATAGACGGATATGCTAAAAACGGCCTGCTAGAAGCAGCATTAAATTTGATGAACTCAATGAAGCTGGCAGGACTGCAACCCAATGCATCTACCTTGGTAGGTACGCTTTCTGCTTGTGCTGCCTCTGGAGCTTTGGCTTTAGGTGAGTGTATACATGTCYATTTGGAGGGCCAGCGGGTAGTGTTGGATGCAGTTCTTGGCACAGCTTTAATGGATATGTATGCTAAATGTGGATTCCTTTCTAAGGCAATTGATGTGTTTGAAAGGATAGAGAGCAAAGATGTGAAGTGTTGGACAGCCATGATATCAGGTTGCGGAATGAATGGGGAAGCCAAAAATGCTATTACACTCTACTACAGAATGGAGGAGGAGAGGACAAGGCCTAATGAAGTTACTTTMTTGGCAGTGTTAAATGCTTGTAGTCATGGAGGGTTGGTTAATGAGGGAATCAGCTGTTTCAGAAAAATGGTGCAACATTATGGCTTGAAACCTGAAATAGAACATTATGGATGTATTATTGATCTATTAGGTAGAGCTGGTTTGCTTGAGGATGCACATAAGCTAATCAAGAACYTGCCCATCGAAGGAGATGCTACTGCATGGCGTGCTTTACTTGCAGCATGCAGAGTTTATGGAAACGCTGAGTTAGGAGAGCTTGTCAAGAAAGAACTGGAACGGGTGCACGATGAACATCCCTCGGATTCTTTAATACTATCCAGCACTTATGCTATAGCTGGGAGGTTACAAGATCAGAGAGTCATTCCGGAGAAGAAAGGGCATCCAGTGGAAGATGTAGAATCTACTCGTAATGGACGAAAGGAACCTGGATGCAGCAAAATTCAGTTGTCCAGAAATGAGACGGGAATTTCAGACCTTCATCAGAAATAATAACAAATTTAACCAAATATAAATTCATTATTTTTCTAGAAATTCTCAAGTGTTTGCTAAGTTTTACATCGCAGAGTCAATCCTGCACTTTTAGATATATGGTAAAGACTAAAGAAAAGTTCAAACCGAAGTATTTGCAGCGTCTGGTGTCCACCAGAAAAGAGGTCTAACAGCCGAATGAAACATGGTTAAGCCAGTTGGAAGTCTTTGTCAATGATTTTGGTGTTATGTAAGATCAGTTTCTTCCTCTTAAAAACTTTTGGTAGACCATATTTTGTGGGCAGTGACATGRCCAATCTATGACCATGGATGTTCTTGAATTTATAGCTTTGACGTATTGGCAAAAACTTCGATGCCAAATATTGGTCCCTTTGATCATATAAAGTTGAGAAATATATTTGCCTGTTTTCTACAGATTGTTTCTCTCATTTGTGGTAGAATTCATCCACGCCACAATTTGTRAGAACCAAGTTAAATGCCACGTAAAGTAAAAGAAGATGGCAAGGGAAAAATCTGATCTAATACTGCTTCTCCTCTGAACAGGAATATTACAATTTCACTATCGAATTCTAGCTAAAAAMGCCAAAAAGGAAAATTGATACTGCTGCTCCCAAGAATACACTTTACATCTGCACTCCCCAAAATGCATGCTCATTTCCTCCTCATGTCAACATTCTTCCTACAAGGTCACTTGCCCAACCTAATGAGGCCTTGCAAGCCAGAAATCAAACTGTACGGAGAAGGGAAAAATGATCTACAATTTTACTACTGAGAGGGAGATGGTGAGAAGAACTACATCAAACACCCTCTGACAAGTAAAATCAACAAGATTACATGGTTTAAGCTGTCGATCTGATGTTGTGTCGTTGATATAATCTTGTTCCATTTTCTGACCACCACTTTGCTGCCTGTTCCTCAGTGAAACGTCTACGGCTGTAAAATAAAAATGCAGAATTTAGAAAGTACAGCAATCTAAAGTTATTGTGCATATGATRTGCTACTGAAATGCACTATATCGTGCTGTGGTCTTATACAGATTATGACTATGCGAGTTGTTAGAAAAATTTATGGCATGTTTATTTCATTCTCAATGAGGTTCTGGGGTTTAAAATTTATTCTTATGCTGCTGCTTCTCATCATAATGGCCTAAGAACCTACTGATGGAAGAGATATAGCACATACAGAGTTCATTTGTAAACGAAGATCAGAATACAGAGGAAGACTCGTCTTCAAGCACTACATAAAGCAACATCTGAAGCTCGAGAAGTACTTTAGCTGGACTACCATCCTGGAAAATCATTAAAAGGCTATTTCCCTGATTGTCAAAAGAATTAACCCACTCTCCTTGGCCTTCTCTCCCAAAGGAAACCCTTGGCTGAAAGAAGCTCAGAGCAAAGGAAACAGGATTCCAGCAGCAAAAAAAAGATCGTAAAGTGAACACTTGCCAAAACTAGTAGATGTAAATCATTTTAACCTAATTAGTTTAATTGATCATATACACTGAAACTTATGTGGGAGAGAGAGCCAAAAATCAAATATAATCCAGCATCACCAAAACTCTAGTTCTCATTGGCATAATATTGGAAGCATGTCTGGAATCAAATAGTCATTATACCAGTTTATCTTAGTCTCCAAGAAAATGTGCATGTTATCATAGCATAGAATTTATTTCCATATTGTCTTTAAACACATCTAAGCAACCGAAGAGATGCGCATTCTTGACTCTATAATAATGGTGGCAACATGAAATGTCAATGTAAATGGCAGGCACAGCATTTCAATCAGGATTTTATTAAATTTCTGAACGCAAAGATAAAAGAGAGAAAGTAAGCCAGCCTACTATAACRAGCACCAGTTCATTGATTAAAACAGCACAAAATAACTGAAACTTTTTCTGGCTCTGCAGCATAATGTCGTATGGTTATTCTGATTGAGATACACACATAAACATTGAAATAGAGAACTTGCCATCAAAGAAATACCTGAAACGAACTCGTCTTAGTTCATTGCCACCCCCTGTCAAGGAGGAGAGAGTTATATATACACCTGGTTCATCTTGTGTTACCCACTCTGACTTCTGCAGTGGAATCTTGGTTCCATTACACATCACTGGATTTACTGAACTCTCACTAGACTCACTTTTAGAAGAGGCCCGGCTGGTGGTCAGACTGCTCTCATCAGAGGTTTGGTTAGGGTCATTGCACGTTTGGTCTGCAATTGGGACCAAATGACCATTGGCAATATTACTCTCAGCCACCCTCTCGGACATCTCTTTCAACTGTAGGAAAATACATGTATAAGATCATCTATTTTTCATCAGTTAACTGCTAACAAAATAAAAACTAGTAAATTGACTACTATATGAAGAAATCAAAGATGAGTCTATGTGCAATCCTATACAAAAATATCCATTTTGCTTCTGTCATTCTCTTGATGTCCATACTTTTGCAGGAATGCACACATGAATGTTCAATCAATTATATAATTCAATGGCATCTTATTTTGGGGACATTTTTCCTTTTGATATTTTCTTTCAAGAGTTGAGTCTCTGGAGATTTCCTTATGGAAGACCTTATGGAAGATACTACCATGTTTTAGCTGTCCCAGGGAATTGCTAACTAATTGTGTTCTGTACGTATTCTGTCTTTAGAAAATTTATATACATCTCCAGGATTTCTGTGTTTTCACTGTTAAAAGCTCATCAGCTTTTTCTTTTTGATAGTAGATCTCCGATTGTCTCAGTGTCTGATCTTACATAGTCGTGTACTGCAGGAAATGGTTCATCCATGCTGTCAAACATAAGAACTTTGACAGTGTTACCATGAACATTAGAATGTGGAGTTAGCAAGTGCCTCCAAGAGTCACTTTCTTGACAGAAATATCAATTACTTGGCCTGTGTCCTTGCATGGAAAAGTGAGGATACAAAAAGGAAATATGTACTCTGTATGCAGTAGACATGTGATATAACCAGAAGAACGTTGATGGCAGAGACTACTTAGGCCCCGTTTGATAAAATTGAAGTTTGGAAAGTATTGAATTTATGAACACCAAAAAGTTACTTTAACTTCACTCTGCACGTCTGATTTTGAATACTGAATTTGGTAACTTAATCTGAAATGTCTTAATAGATTACGTCAGAATATCATCACGTCAAATTTATAGAAGGAATTAAGAATCACTTAACACATTGATGAAATTATACATATTAAGGCATGATGAAATTATAATATCAAACAGTCTTAATTTGAATACACCCTTAATTCGTTCAATTTTAATTGCTGAATTAGGTTATCAAACAAGGCCCTAATTTCAAACACAAGCAAAGAAAAACAGAGATAAAACATTAAGGTTCTCCCGATTCCCCAAGAAGGTAATCGCTCAAATAGGAAAAAGAAGAAAAGTGTTTGCTTTCACCCGTGTCAAGGTCAATCCAGTCTCCATGTGGCCGTAAGTCACCAAAGAAGTCAGTGAGAATGCCCAGCAAGGTGGAATTTATTGTCTGGATTCATTACTGCATATGCTGCCACAGCTGATTTTACATTAATGCATTAATTTCATTATGGTATGACATCTTATAGTAAGTTTAAAAAATCCAATGACCATCTCATTTATTCTCTGATATAAGCATTTTAAGTCCTGTTGAGCAGCAATGACTCTCATGTTGTAGGATCTCATCATGTGTAGCCCAAATAGTTTCTTTTTTCTCGAGGCAAGATCTTCAGACTCCTGGGTTCTTTTACTACTATCCTATCTTGACCAGAAATGAAACTGAAAGTAAAATCGCATTCCAAGTGCAAGCATGTTATCTGAGCACATCAGAAGACAATTACATGAAATAAACATAGTTATGTACCTCCGTTTAACATGAAATGCAGAATTACACAAATATCAGAACAAACACTTCCTTGAACTGAAAGAAAGCTGACCTGTAAAGTTAAAGACTTAATTACTTCCTTGGCAGCTTTGGCTTTCTCAGCTTCATCAACTGCTTGTGCTGTAGCCTCCTTCAGTTGCTGTGATTTTCTTTCAAGTTCAGCTTCAAGGAGTTGTGATTTGCTGGCAAGGTCTTCAACCTATACCCAGAGTAGATCACAATAAGCAATTTTTCAGATTGCAGAAATACGGAGAAGAGTGGAGGACAATTGTGATTACAAGATCCAACTAAAAAACAATCAGATTCCATCCAAAGAATCACTTGCAAGTAAGCCCAAGTGCCTACAGCAATTGAAAAAGTCCAACCATTTTAGCAAAGTGATGTCCGCAGATTAATCCAAGCCACTCGTACTTATTTCAATATAGCACCAAATGATATTTCTTGCAATCCGAAAACACAAATCTCTATGTCATTCTTGGGTTGGGGTAGGGCAGCTTGTCTGACCAGTTGGTACTGAGAATAATACAAAGCGTACCAAAGACAGTTTTTGGTGCATCAGCGGCAGATTGTGGTGTATTACATAAATGTCTAAAATATAGTTATACATCAAATATTACCAGTGGGACAGCGAGACGTGTCTTTGGTATACCTTATATTGTTCTGGTTACAAACTTCAAGTCCCCAAATCCGTCACTCCTAGATACATGGGAAGAGGGTTAACTAGTTATTATCATTAAAACTAAAGCCTTCCAAGAATCTAATATTTGAATCCTTAACCCAGAGCAGTTCATGCATTGGGATGCTTCTTGCTTCGCTGCAAACCCTAACCAAAAAGTTCATGTGATATCTATATTAACTTTGTTAATTCTTATGGGATTCTCTGATTTGGCTTTGTAATTTAGTTTATGTAGCAATGTACTTCTACCCAATCAAGTACTAATGTAATCCACATGAAACTAGTCTCTCTAGATACTTCTTTTCTACTAAGTCTCAAAACCATGAAACCAAATGCATAAATGTAATTAGGAATCTGTGAACCCTCACTTCACTTTGGTGGTATTTCTTGTTGATCTTGCAGCATGCAAGAGATTAGTAGTAAGTAAACAATTGAGCATTGCTTCAAATACATTTAGAGGAAAGTTTCTTGGGTCTCAGCAATCTATACTTGAATCAGAAACAAATATAAGTAGGTTTTGTACAAGTAGTTGAATGCACTGAATATTCTTCATGGCTACAGTTTAAGATATGCACAATAGGAACAGTATCAGTACTATAACCAAAATGGTAATTCAACCCTTACTATGTGCAGAACCCAAGGTCGTGTAAATTTTAATTATCATGATTATTATTTTTTGCGATTTAGTGAAAAGATTACCTGTGCCTGTAAATATTTGATCTCCTCATTTAGACCATCATTGCTATGCTCTGAACCACTGGTCACTTCCTGTTTGCGGGCATGTATAGATGGTGTATGTGTTACTGGACGCAGAGGGCTTATTTTTCGTTTAACAGGAGATGTCGAGCGGGAAACCATTCTAGAAGTAGGAACAGAAACTGAAAGAAATTTCTTATAAGGTCCACTTGGACCASTTGGCGATTTGCATGAAGAAATGCTACTCCTCTGAACATTTGCATTCTGAGAGAACATTAGAGGCCTATCAGTTGATTCTAATATCATGCTGTTTTTAGTATTTTTGCCATCATCCAGATTGAATGATCCAAAAGATGAGAGTCTGGAAGTATTTCCCAGTAATCGAGGACCTCCTATCTCCTTCTCTGTTAAGTAAAGGGACTTGTAAGGTACATTTACACTTCCAACCTTTGGAATTCGAGATGCAGATCCAGATTCCACATATTTCTGTAACTTAGAAAAACAGTCATCACACACACGATATGGCTTGTTCGGACTTGGGGCTAAAGATGCCTTCAGTGATTTCCTAATGCTGCATGCTTTGCAAAACACAAGCCCACAGTTGTAACAATTATGGCGCTTTCTTATGAAATTGAAAGGATTCTGACAGCCAGAGCACACTGAGTTATCAGCACTGGATATCCCTTTTTGAAGGCATATAGCTGCAGTGAAACTTGAACCACATACGACACTTTTTACTTGTTTATTTTTAAAAAAATCAACAAGAATGGGAGTGTTCCTATCCTCATTGTCTCCATGGCCTAGTTGCCCATTTGATCCTTTTCCCCATGTATAGATTTCTGTTTTTGATGTTAAAACTGCAACATGATGTGAACCACAGGAAATATCCTCGATGAAACTGTCAGCAATGCTGCCTTCAACAGAAATGGGGGTCTTCCCATCAGCTACAGGATTTCCCAATTGCCCATGAATTGTGCTTCCCATTGTATATACTCGTCCACTAGTTGTCAGAGCAACGGTTAARTTACTTCCACAGGCTACCTGAGAAAAACTTACATCAGAATATGCAGCTATACATTCAGGCAGTAGTCTTGGTTTATTATCACCATGTCCAAGTTGTCCTTTGTCTCCGTCGCCCCAGGTRAACAGCTTTCCAGACAGAGAACCATCAGATGGTCCTAAATYAGAAGCACCACTTGTAGCTTCAACAATTGCAGCTGTGTGCCACACACCACATGCAACCCTCACTGCACGAAGTCCTTTCAAGGCTTCCACTTCTCTAGGAATATTGGTGCCACTGTGATCCCCATGACCTAGTGCACCAAATGTTCCATCTCCAAATGTAAACAATTGTCCMGTAGATGTAACAAGAGCTGTATGCCAAGGCCCACACGAGATATACGATACTTGTAAGCCCTCGAAGAAGCCACTTAATTTCTTAGGGATCCAGTGACTAACTTCGCTTCCATGTCCAAGCAATCCACAATTGTGAGTACCATCACCCCAAGTATACAGATCCCCAGAAAGCGTAAGAGCACAAGTGTGATACTCCCCACATGCAACCATTTCAATATTCATACCACTAAGAGTCTCAATAAGCTTGGGATGGGGAAGATCAGTTTCTACTCCATGCCCCAACCTGCCTCCTGCCTCCTCACCCCAACTAAACACCTCCCCTTGTTTAGTAACTAAAACAGCATGCTTGTTTCCACAAGCAATACTTTGGACATCGAGTACCATGGTGGAGTCCACTCTCTTGGGTGTATTAGCATTGAATTTACTGCTAGATGATTGACCAACTCTAAGTGCACCACCGCCCAGCACCCCTTCACCAGTGCCTTCTCCCCAAATGAAAACATCACCCAAACTCTCAAAATCATCATGACCAGAGCCTTGGCTTGATGAACTTACAGCACTAGATAAACTAACTCGAACTGCATCAGCAGCAGAACTTCTGCTGTTTGGGTTCTCTGTTGCCCCAGAAGGTGAACTAACAGAACTGCTGACTGTTTCAGCCTGCAAAGGGTTCTTTGACGTTGCAGTATACGAGACAACTTCAGCAAAAGCTTTTCCCAATCTGCTCTGGAGAAGACTCTCAGACCGTGGAGTGTCTTGATCCTGATATCATGAAGCAGTTAGAGATGATAAATTTCAGAATAGAAAGTTCCAGTGATTGCTCTAATTTCTAGATAAACCAAAGAAGAAATTCATTTTTCTCAACTTACCAAACATGAATTTGATGGAGAGTTTATTCGGCCACGTGGACTATCAGATGACACACTTTCAGCCTTTGCTTCATATCTAGWCCTCCGGGAGCCACCGCGTGCAATAAGTGCTTTTAGACCAATAAACCAGACCTCAGCTTCCTCTTTATCTTTACATATCTGTCCATGAATTGTATTAAAAATTTAAAAGAGAACAACTTGAGTTAGTTAGGAACGTTCTTGAATTTGAAGGCACAAAGATTTTGTGTAAACAAAAGCAATAAGACCCACCAAATCCAAAGATCTGTCATTGCATATGAGAGAAAATGATTGATATTCCTTCTCTGGTCGAGGATACCGCTGAAATATTGCCTGAAAGACAGAGGCCAAGTACTTGGCGAGTTGATTACTTGAAATCTGAAGGCCACCTTTATATTCACATGACAAGACAAAGACTAGTATAGGGAGCATGGAGCAATTAAGCTGAGGAAACCACAGGCAATGCAGACCTGAGGGATTATTAGCAACCATTCTCCCTATAACGTCCCTCGAAGAGGCAAGGCCATTCGAGCTATAATGAAGAACCAACTTTATGTGTTTTTAAGCAATACACGCAATAATCACAATGATGTTATAACATTGTGTATCAGATAAAATCAGAGCAATACAGCATTCTTTATTATCGTATTATGCATGCTGCTTAACTCAACATTAATGAATTCTTATGATGCCTATCAAACTCTAGTACCAGTTTGCTAGAATGTTCATCACTTTTTCTTTTATGTCTTTTCATAAGAATTCTTTCTCTTATATGTTTTCTCAATACAGAGATACCAGTAATATGACAAAAACCGGTACTTTGGATGTCAAAAAAAACAAATGAATCAGAACGAGGTGCTAGATAAAAATAGAAGCAGAATATAACAAAAGGGAGACATAAAATCAAGTGGAATAGGCATAAGGGAGACATAAAAAATCAAATAATTCTAATTATGCATAAGATTTCTGAAATGTGATAAAACATTTAGTGTGACAGGCAAATTGGCAAACCATTCCATTTCAGGCAAAGAATACAGACATTTTTCACACAGAGAGAGAAAGCACTTGAAGAAAATAGAGTCAAATGGTCTTTCTCCTTRCGTTGGTAATTCAAACCTATATTTGGAAAGTAGAAGCTGCTTCAGTTGAATCAAGCYTTAAAAGAAATTGATATCTAATTACCTTGAGCATAGATTCTCTTTAACCCTCTAATTAGCATATGTGGTCTAACTGAATTCTCATGGATTCTAAAGCCCCTGACGTTTGTTTAAACTTCTAAATATTTTATGCACTTTCTACACCTGCTTACCACCCAGCATGATAAAGGGATTGTGAACTTTATTTCCATATATAATATAAAACCTATGTGCTATCTTTCTATCGGAAATGAGAAAGTTTAGTATGTTTCCGACCATGGAATTAGAGAAATGGAAGGGTATGTCGAGTTGTCTGTCTAGTGGCCCCCGTTCTGGTACAGAAAAAGTTATTGTTCACATTAAATCAATATTAATTAATTGATGATTGACTACTCCTAATAATCCCGCCAAAGACAACTGTATATGTTTTTGTTTCATTCTTGAATAATCAAATCATAATGATCCATTAAATCTCTAATTTCTTTAAGTAACTCAGAACCAAAAATATTGGAGAAAGACGAAGCATTGAAGCAGATGTTGAAGAAGTATCCAAGGTTATTCTGATTTCAGGTGAGAATTTAATTTGAACTCAATTTCAACATGATTTTCAATTATTACATGTCTATGGTATCTATTCTGCCTAATCACAGCCAAGACCTCGAACCAACCCTACACCAACAGAAGCAAAGTTGAAATCTAACACATATTTTTCTTATGCGGGAAKAAATAAGAAGAAGAACCTGCTCCTCACTGAAAACCTTTCTAAATCAAAAACAAGAAAAAGATCAGCAAACTCACAGTCCTCTGTCCAGGAACTATCCTTGAAATTTGGCGTAGGTCAAGATGTTTCTCATCTTTGCCATAGTACCATATTAGTGTAGACTCATCCTGAAATTTAGCCAGAAAAAATCAATAGTAAACTGAAAGAAGAAAAGAATGAGTAATTTTGTTTCTTTTGAAAAAGAATAAACAATATTATGAGTCAAAAAGTTCAAAGTGGACAAAAATGTATAAAAGAGTCACAAAGTAGTGGATTTCATCCCGACTAATAATGAGAATGTGTAATCCTACCCTTTTCTTTGTAAAAACATTCTGATACTTTGCTTTGCCATGGCTCAGTACTAAGCCACATCTTTAAACCTCCAAATCAACACAAAGWCTCATTCAATTTTGTTTCAGCAGTTTACACCTTAGCCTTCCCTATCTTATATATYGATGACCAAAAAGTAGCAAATAATAATAGTAATTGATCTAACTTAGCAATAGTTCGACAAATTTAAGAACAGGTAGATTTAGAGGTGATACGAACAGAGTCATTCATATACAAGTGTCACCGCCTGGGCTATTGAGCAATGTGTGCATCTACGAAGTATGTTATCGTTTCCAAATGGCATATAAGGAGGTGCCTAAATATAAAACAAGGCATTTACATTGGAACCTCTATCATCCTGTATCTATATTTTTAGGATAAAGAGGAAAAGTTCCTATCGAATCATCTTGTTTCTTTCTTGCATAAATGTTTGAAGGAATAAAGAGGACGTAAATCGGATAGCAATATTTTTTCTCCCAAATAATCCATAAGGTGAACAGAAGGTAAGAAGATGTGCTGCTACCTCATCACATTGTATGCTGGTTCCATTTAAAGAGTGTTCAAGCATGTAATTACTCTCTTGAAACTCAGGTCAGACAACTTGAATATGGTCCAGCACAAAGCTGATGTCCGCTTAATGTTGGGCTCTCAGTTTTACAGTTCCGTGGCACATCTAATAACTAGGTTAAGATTTTACTGGCAGAAATGAACTCCTCCCTTCGTGATAAGGAGTAAAAGACTGTCTTAATTTGCTTTTGCAGCGAAATATGTGCTACTTAAGCTACCACTAAGCTGAACCCCAAATACCTATATAAGGAAGCTTTCATATTTTTCAGGCAATAAAGTAATGGTTACAGAAAGATGAAATGTATTGCAGGAAGACTTACACTGGAAAGTCGAAACGGACAGAACTTCGGCTTCCCTCTGCGCCCATACTTCAGCAGATATGCCCCTTTCTTGAGTGCTATGATGGCCTTTAATTGCAAGAAAACAGAACGAGGAAAAGCTACCTTCAAAATCTGAACAGCTCTAAATTTTGTTCTGTGCCAAGCACAAAGCATAATTATAAATGAAATATACCTGGTCAATTTCTCTTTCTGCAAAACCTGGCCTCAGCAGATCAGCCATTCAAGTTGCAATTTAGTYACTGACAAGYAACCAAAACCCATTTGAACAACCACAGCCCAAGTGGAAAGTTCTGCTCCTCCTCCTACACCCACTCGCTCCCTCGTATACAACTAAGAAGCTCCAGAATGGATGCTATTGATATATCATCTACCCCATCACAATACCATAAAAAATACAAGTATTGAGAATTCCAGCTCAAAATACTGCCAAGAAACGCCCTGAGCAACTTAGACACGCCTCGAGACCTATATTCAAGACTAAAAGTCATCCAACATTCAGCGCGGAATCCACTAAAACCCCACCTATAGAGATATGAAAAAGGAAAAAGAACCCCAATCCCTCCCCTTGCAGTCAAATTACGTTCGAAGAATCTTGAATGTGCACAAGGAGAACTGCAGCACTGGAACAGGATTCTAATCCAAATCCCACAATATAATTATCCTTATAAAAGAACAATTGCATTTACMACTTGTTACAAATTTGAAAGACAATATACCAACATGAAATGAATCTGAAGCCCTTCTTTTCCTTTTTCTTCAGCTCTAATTTTCTTGATTCAAGAACTTGGACGTCTCAGCAGGAAAATAAACTCGAAAGGGAGAAACTTGTAACAAAATTTAAAGGGTTCTTTTCCTTTTTCTTCCTTCTCTGAAGGGACAAAAGGGTTTTGTGGATGAAGAAATGTACCAAAATCTGAGGAGGGAATTTTGTGAAACCCTTTAACGGCAGAGCTCTATATACGTATACTATCTTTCTCTTTCTCTCTCTTTCTTGTTTTGCCATTTCTTTTGGTTCTAACATTCCTCATATTTCGGTGGTCTGAGCCATGTCAGCAGCTGGAAGTCAGCAGCTTGTACCTGGGATTTGATGATTGGGACGTTCTATAGTTTTGTCCTTTTCATCATAGCATTGTTTCTTTCACAAATAAAGCCAAAGAGTTTCTGCCCCCCCCTCCCTCATACGTCAAAAAGCAAACAACACTTTATCCTTTATTTTTTGGAAATAAAAAATAAAAAATTAAAGACGGCAATTTGAACTAACATAAAAACATCAATTATTCTTTTATTACTTGAGAATCAATATAAAAATAATTAGGAGACTTTTAAAGGCACTTCCTTTCTTTCTTTCGAAATAAGGCCTTTATGTCTCCATCAGCCAGCATTAACTAAAGTTCTTTCTCCTTTTTGTCTTTGTATTTTTAGAGAAGAAAAATTAGAGAAAATGATGGAATATTATAACTAAACGATATGGTAAATATGATTACTGCATTTAGTAAAACATAGATTGCAATTAGTAATCATTTTTAGGCTTCACATTCATTTTCTTCTTTTTTTTTTTTTAGTTGGTGTATCTATTCAATTTCCTTCTGTTTCTCCTATTTATTCTTTAAATGATATGAAATTTAGAGTTTAAATCGTAAAACTCGTCAATTACAAAGCAAATATCTAAAAATTATATATTTACTTTTTTCTTCTTAAATATATATGTTAAATAAATTGCATGATCACAAAAAGCATATTGATAACTSTTTAATTATTAAACTATTTATATTTATGAATCACATTTGAATCATTTACGCAAGATTTRGAATATATATATTGAGTGAGATTAGAAGATAAAAAGAAAATAGTTAATTTCATCCTAATAGGTTGAGTCCGTTGTTAAACGAAACTTCTAAAATTAAAAGGAGACCTCATGTTCAACCCTTGCTTRTAACAATATATCAAAAATCTTTGAATACAATYTAAATCAAACCTAAATTGATCTCATTCAATGAGATCGTGGATAGTCTAAAAGAAAATAATTAACTAATTAAAGTCGATTGGTGTAAATATTTAACACACTCATAGATTAAAGTGAGCTAGAAACTAAATTTTTTTCTAAAAATCACCAGCTTTTCCTGACAGGACTAGCCCTTAACTTCATGAAATAGAAATTAATACTTTAATTATAYCTCTTTACAAATTACAAGGAAGACCCTGTAAGCACATATGTTTATATATTTCGAAGGTACGACAGGTTAACAGATTAGTCTGACTTTTGGAGCTTCATACTATCCTATGAAGTTGTTGAGTAACTTCGTCACCTTGGTCTGGTTATGGATTTGCCACTCGAACGATATCCACCAACCACTAATCTACCACTTCATATGAGCAACAGCAAGAATTTGAACTGCATTCATCAATGCAAGTGGGATCTTTTGGAGATAAAACTTTCCCAGTTCGAAAGAATGTAAAATTTGTAGAAAGTGAACAAGAAGCTTCTATAAGCTAATACATCCCATCATCATATATAATATACTGCTTAATACAAGAGAAATCTTCTTCATTTTCTCATTTTATGGAAGTTTTTTTCTTTTTCCCTCTTAGATAATCAATTCCTGTAAGTTTCAGCCTGTTCATTTTCAGTTGAGGAAAGAGTGATCTTCGTCGAAATCCACAGGTTTGTTCATGGAAATGCAGGGAAAAATTCACGGTGATGTAACTCTCAGGTTCTGGAGGAAGGAAGGAAGAAAACAGAGGCATAATGACCAACTTCAATTTCACAAGGAAAACCAAAAAAAAGGGGAAAAAAAAAAAAAAAGCTAAGTCATAAAGAAGCCACTGAATAATGATACCTGTCAATCAGTTTCACCAAGAAGTCTATTTGATTTACCTAAAATACTCAAACTCCAATGTGTTGTGTCAAAGAAATAATTTAAAGGGGAATACAGTAGCTGTGGTAGGGATGAGAAGTGGTGGAACAGTACCAAACATCATCAAACTGATTCCATTAATCTTCAAAGTTGTCAAGGAAGGTCCACAAAGTACTTCATAACACTATTGAATATCCAAAGCGGAAAGATTCCTACTTTGCAGCGTTTGGGTCTCTCTATAACCAACAGACAAGCCCAGGTTCAACAAACCTCGAGTGTAAGGAAAAAGGAAAACACAAGGGTCCATTCAAAATAGTTGTGCAGTTGAAGCTAAGAGAGTGAAATACCAGTACATACAGCAATCAGATTATGTTAACATCAATAATGACCCTCATCAAAGATCATATAGTTGCTCCTTCTTACCCTTGATTCTCTATCAGCCTGCGCAGAGAGAGACAAAATCATCATCGATGAATCTTCATGAAAAAACAGGAAACGTGAAAGAAGTCCTCTGTTTTTATTTTCAGTTTTTCTGTGAATCAATAAGAATTATAATTCTGGAACATTATGATAAACAGCTTCTGAATGATGATGGTCCTGCATTAATTCTTATACAACCTTATCAGCAAATTAACTATGTGAAAACAGTGAATTTTCAGTTGGTCAAAATAAACTAGGTTAAAATGATGAATCAAACTTTGTGTTGTAGTTTTGGGATATACTGAGAGTGAGAAGTGGTAACTTTAGACCTTAACTGCATTAGTGACAGGGTGGCTCTGAACCATGAAAAGCTTTATTACCTGTCAGATATTCAGGACAAGAGTTGCTAACCAGAGATAAATTGCAATGAATGCTCCGTCCAGTTTTGGTCCATTCTAATACTAATGATTGTTCAAATGACATACACCAGGATTTTCAAGTTTTATATGATTACGACTTGCTGGACCAAAATTATGCAGTGAAGGTTGTAAAAGATAGCCGGCAAGGCATGTGTTTCTTTATCTTAAACGATGCAAAGCAATTAAACACCAACAACAAAATGTACCTCAATTAAAGTATTGTTGAAGAGTCAAAAATCAATTCATATTTGCCAAATCATAAATAATTAGCAGAGTTCAAGAAACAGACTGAATTAACAAAAAATCATGAAAAAACATCTCATATATAGAACCACGATAATGAAGAGAGCATACCCGGGCTATAAGCCTTTCAAATGCTTCTGGTCCATTCTCTTCTATATATTTTTCAGCAGCACTAAGGACATCATCTTGTTTACTGAAAACATCCTTCTTCCGAGGTACATACCAGATTTTAACTTGTGGGTTTCTGTAGAAAGGTCTGATGAAGCGCTCGTAGACATAAGCAGCTCCATTGAACTGAGGTAGAACTAACCAGCATATGACAGCCAGCTTTGCATAGGACCAAATTGGGAGCCTAAACCAAGAATAAATTACAGTAAGAAAAATTAAGTATCATCCCTCTTTTGCTGTGAAATCCACATGCTACTCCCCAAATAAGGTTAATGAAACAGACTATCCTATTTTTGCTCGTACAAGAATCAAATTGAAGGGGTGAAACCATGGTATGGTTGAAAAATAACACACTTTTCCCTTTATTCTTGTTATATCCGCCCTTATCTTTAGCATAGGTTCAAATTAACTCTGAAAAGAAAATGATAAAGCAGAGAAGCTAGAGGGATTCTTCCAATCTGTCAATGTTCTTAGTCATTTATTGATGAGCTTTTTCTTCAAGAGGGATTAACAATAATTCTCTAACCCTGATCTTAAAATGTAAATGGGAGAAGTGACTCAATTCTCCAGTGAAAAAGTAAAATAATGCAGTGTCTGCTGTCGTTGGAACTTACTTTATTCATCTGATATTACTGAAAGAAGTAGTCTGCCAGTATTTCTATTACAATCCAAAAAATTGGATAGATGAGATAAAATGTTTTCGGAAAAGATCTAGTCATTCACAATAGGTAATAGCAAATTCAGCCAAGTACAAGAACAAATTAACAGCAAAATATAACAGACTTGAGAAACTGGAGTGAGAGAGAGGCTTACAATTCAAGAACTTTGTAAAATGTAAGCTCAAACAACGTCAGTAATGAGTAAAGAACCCAATAAGTTAGCCATTGCCTATCATCTTCTTGAGATTTAGTCTCTATAGCCCTAATGGAAGCGTACCTGTGAAAAATCCCAACATAAAAATCACATCTTTGAAACCCTTTACCGTCGGAGGACCCGTGACCAAGACATTTAAAACTTGTACCATGAGTTTAGAAGTTACTCTTTTGGAAGCAATAAAGCATAGTCACATCAACTATAAGCCATTAATCAAGAAAATGATCGACTTTGCTACATGACTGGATTTAGGAAACCCTTTCCTTCCTAGTAGATTACAATGTGAAAGTAGGATATAAACTTACAGTGGATAAACAAGAGAAACCAGAGGCCTGAAAGACAAAAAAGAAACAAAAATAAAAAAATAAACAATTTGTAGGTACTACCATCCATGAAAGCAGCAAGTAAATAATATGACAACAGCATGCATCAATGATATATTTCACAACTGAGGGATTTGCAGAAAACGCATGCTTACATAGCAAGAACATCAATATTCTTGGCTATCACAGCAAGAATGTTATTACCGGAATTACCCATTTTTACTACTCAAAAAAAAAAAAAGGAATTGTGAATTGTATCAACTGCTCTTATGAGATATTCTTTGGTGAAAATTCACAGAAGCAGCAGTGGTTTCTTGAGTTGTTGAGAAGGTAAAAACAGGGAAGAGAGAGACAAAGATTGAAAGGAAATATGCAGCAAAACATGTAATGTGCAGTGGAAAGGAGAGTCCAAAAGAGTGATTTATGGAAAGTGTGTGTGAAAGGGTATTGGGATTAGAATCAAATTTCTAAAGAATCTTTGTACCGCACCAAGAAAGAGGCACCGAAATTTTCAAATTAGTTGTCTGTGAAGCAAGAAGAAACCCTGATGGAGTTCAGCAAATGGGAACCAGCCACTTGGAAAATTACTGGATTTGCAGTAGTCTATTGGTACAATGAATTAAGATACATTCGTATTGAGCACATCGAATTCCTCCTCAAGGCCTTTCCTGTAGTTCTTTTGACTACCAAGGAAAAGGAATGCGTCGTTTGAAAACATTGAAAAGGAAAGAGGCTTCAAAAGTTTCTTCTTCGACTCTTTACCCCCAAAAGAACTAATATTAGAAGTAACACTTATGATAAGGTATGGAGCTACCTCTGTAATCTTCCATTCTTTCATAAGTACCTCCAACATCCAATCTGATTATTTTTATGTAGATGTCTTTTTATACATTTTAATATGCAAAATGAAAATTACAATTTTACCCTTCATCTGCTTTTTTAAAAAAAAAATTAGTTATATTAATTATTATTCTTCATTTCTCCACTAATTGAAATGACTTTTCATTTTATTTTTTTCTAATCTAGAAAAACTTTTTACATACCATATAAAAATTTGGAAATATAATGAGGGGTATGCTAGTTAATTTAACCCTCTCATAAATTAATATGTTTTTTCAATTGAGATACTTATAAAAAAAATAGAGAAAGTAAAATCAAGGGAGTGTTTGACTCGAATTTGTTAATCGAAATCACAAGGATCTTATTGGGTGGTCAATCATAATAAGAATAATAAGAATGGTGTTTGGTTGAATTCCATTTTAGTAATAGGAATGAGTCAAATCCGGTCAATTGTTAAATGAAAATAGTTAAATGACAAATTGAATAAGTTTCACTAAATCAAGCTCCATGAGTCTTCTTTTCTATTAAACCTTTAATTTTTTTAATTTTTTTCAATTAAATCAAGCCGTTTTTCATACCTAAATTAATTTATTTTCAAAAGAAGGAAAGAAAGAAGAAATATTTCTTCACTCTTTTGAAAGTTAACTTTTTCAGTTACCTTTTAAAAAAAGAAATTTTGAAAGGAAAAATAATATTATCTTGATTAACTAGTACGTCAAAGAGTTTGAAATACAAATAAATATTAAATGGGATAATTATTTTCGAACGGAGAGAATAATATTAGGAACGAGAAAAGGAAAAATCCTTCCTAAACTTCCAAACATTAGGATTTATATGTTTACTTAACAGAAGGTACTAAAATTGAAGAAAACTAATGTTAGGATATTAAAGTGAAAATCCTTCCAAATGCTAATGTACTTTAATGAAAAAATTTCAAAAAAAAAATGACACTTTCAGTTATTTTCTTGAGTAAAGTTTTTGAATGGTTTTGAACTATATTTTCTTACTACATTAATAATAGAGAATAAGAAGTCCCGAAAAAATTTAAAATCGTGCTTCAATTAATTTTAGAGATTGTATAGCATAAATTGTAGCACGAAAGTAATTAAAGATCTTGGACCTTTTTGAATCCTAAACTATGAAACATCTCAGGTTGGAAGTTTGTTAAATCTTTTATTTTGTAATGAAATGAATTAAGATATATATAAAAGATTTCTCARAGGAATGTCAGACAACACGAGGCTTTTTGAGGAAAGRGATTCCCTTATTTATTGCGGGAAATTGCAATATACGTTCAAACATGATTGAGATCTTTTAATATATTTTCTTATTATATTTTTTATTATATACATTTATTCACTAATAAAATCGCGACGTGTATACATATTTACCTCTTCATCACCTCCTTCCTCTATCTTACAAGTTTACTCTCTGACTGGTGTAGCAAGACAGTATAATAAGAAAATATATTAGAAGATTCAAAATCATCAAATGTTTCAATTGTACATTTTAATATTAGAAGGTAAAAGAACTTCCTGAACACTCATTTGTATATGCATTTTATAAAATTATAATATTTATGTATATTTAACTTATTTATACTACGAAGAATTAAAATATATATACATTTGGTCGGGTAACACGTAATGTTGAGCAAAGGATCTATTACGAGATCCGAAGCTACGTTGGAATGATTTGATTTTATTACTTTTCAAATGTTCTCTGCAAATTTTCCAATTGATGAAAAAAATATTCATCGTGCGTATATAAACTCATCATTAATTTTGGAAGGAAAATTACTGGGGGAGTTCTCCAATTTATTTATAAGTTGTACAATTGGGGAAAAAAAAAAGACCAACTAATAATTGAATAGTAGAACAGTAGTAGACTGAGTTAATGATATATCCGTAGCTTCTAGTGCCCAGACATTATGTAGCAATAATTGAACTGCTCCAACCATATGTTTTGTCAAAATGATCAGCACTGAATGCAGAAGATGTAAGCTAGCTAGATCGATCAAGGAGATCTCTGGATAATGCAGAAGGCATATATTGAGAGTTCGAAACGCCATTCTGTAATGGAAAATCAAGGTCGCATCTGCAGATGGGTTGAGATGAAGAAGGAAGATGCTTTGTAGAGTGTTCTTATCCGTGCACGTCTTTTCTAGGTTATCTTGCTAACTTTTAACTCATGCACTGATGATTAACTGCATATCTTGGTTATGAATATGCTGATTACTGATGCAACTCGGAAGGAATAGCCATATTCAGAGGAGAATACGCAAAATCTTATAGAGTGCAGACATGACAATCATGTACTCTGGGTCATAACTCAATAATCCTATACAACAAAAAGCAAAACCAGGTGATAATATATATAATTCTTAATGGAGGCAGATGATGATTGAAGATCGATCAAGATCAGTCAATGAACAAACTACTATTCAATAAACGGTCCAGATGTATAAATAGTTCATATATATATAKAGGACATTTCTGGTGGGGTCTCCAGAACCACTTTAATGTTTCTGTAGATTATAAGCTTTACAAGAGAAAGATGAGGAATGATTCCTCTGCTACACAGAATCGATACGAGTTTCGGCTAATATTAATCTGGAGCTAGGATTCATGTACAGTGACGCCATGAAAGCTACCTCAAAAAGCTGGAGCTCACGACTATTAATTCATCTTTGAGTCCCTTTTAGATCAATGTTTTCTCCAATATTGATGGAACCGTAATCACAAATGCATTACCATGATAAGTAATTGCTTGATGCAATGGAAAACAAAAAGTTCACATTGTTAGTCGGCACAGGGAGAGAGAGAGAGGGAGGGAGAGAATTCAGTTAAACCTAGCTACTATGGAATTGTTTAAACAAGTAAATTTGGCATGCAAACAAACTACTCTTACTTGAACGCAAAGCCTAAGTAATAGGTGACAAGCAGCCATGAAAAGATCTGCGAATTACTATGTAAGACAACCGAAAAAGATATTCCATTGTTTTAAGGAAAAGAAACCTTTGCCAAAGCAGTCAAATCACTCTTCAAAACCCTAAACTGTTTTACTAATACTTAGCACTCAAGCTATAGATCAGATTGATCMAGTTTGAAGAAATCAGTCGKGGACCTACAAAACTAGCGCAGAGATAATAAAGTGATGGGTTCAAGAAAGAAATTTAAAGCACAAATCGTACACTAGATTCATCTAGGATTGGTGTGTCCTAGTTGTGTTGTGCCAGCCATCTCCTCCAAGATGCGAATTATTAGCTTCAGGAGCTCCACCGCTCGGACTCGGCCTAAAGGCGTTTAGTGCAGTACTAAGCATTCCCAGTTGGCCATCAAAGGCTGCACTGCCAGAACTTCCACCACCACCACTGTTTGTTGTACTTGAACCCGAATGCTGCCCAGGTACTAGGGCCAGCGGGGCAGGAAAATTCATGAGATGCAAGCCACTACTGGCCATTGAACTTCCCCTATGCATATTGTTGCTCACACTCGGAAATCCCCATAAAGAATCCCCCCTAACTAATTGACTACCGGGATTGGTCAGCATAAGAAAAGCAGCTGCCTGAATCTGAGCTTGACTTGCCGCGATCGATCCTGAACTCGTCTGTGACATATAATTGCCGAAATGGTTTTGCATAGACGTCAGATCTTCCTCTGGCCTTCTTTTCCTCCCCGCACCAGTTTCTCTCTCGGCCACATCAAGGCATGCTTCGCGTAGCTCTTGCTTAGCTTGCAACATGGCATTTACACTCACATTATCACCAGGAAAACTCAAGGACATAGACGAATTCTCCGAAGATAACCCAACTCCAGGGAACAAAATCTTCCGATGCGATTCTTCATGAATACTCCTCTCCCACTCATTCCTAGTTCTCCACTGTGACGCAGCAAGATTCTGATTAAAGTAATTGCTCCTTAAATGTGAAGGAGCAGACATGGTCGAGCCCGAGCTCCGAAGAGAGATGTTGAGTGAAGTAAAATTTGCTGGGATGGTTCCAGTGCCCGTGGCAGCTATAACTGCAGGTTCTGCCTGTTGAAGTAGCCATTCTATGGTCTCACCATCAGACTTATGGCCTAACTCCCTAGTGAGCTGAAAAACCCTAGCAGCACAAGTTGCCGGCATGCGGATCCGTCGTCCCCGGCCATCTACCTTAGTGTGCCTGTCTTTTGTGGAAGCTCTCTTGGGCTGAGGCTTCTTGGTAGGCTCTAAATTGACCTGAGAAGTTAAGCTAGAACAGTTTATACTTGTTTGTTCACCATTACCAGTAGAGATGGCTAAAGATGATGGGTAGGTTGAGCTAGAGCAAGCTGGAGCTTCTTGATCTTCTCTTTTCTCTAGCAGTTGTAGTGGGAAACTTGACCTGCGAAGAGAATTTACATTATCGGTTGCCATGATCATAGACTGATATATTTTAGGCCAAGCTAGTAGTACACCAATCTATCTGTAGATGACCCTCAGTTGAGCCCCCCTTTGTGGGTCTCTCTTCTTTCTTTATCCTTGTTTCCCTGAGGGTTTTCATTTCCTTTTCTTGACCCTTTCTCTCTAAGCTACTGCTATTCTTGGTTTTCTTTTTTCTTCTCCAGGAGAGCAAGAAATTCTTCTAACTCATAGTTTAGAATATCGTTTTCAAACTCAGATGGAAAAAAAAAGGGGGATGAAGAAAAATGAAGAGTGAATGCAAGCTTTAAGCAACAAACAAAATGATAGGATATTATATGGGGTGGGATCTATACGGAAAGCAATGTTCTACGAGAAAAATATTTTTCTCCTCATGATCAGGCTAAGTTAAAAATTAATATATATTTCTCTTTTCTTGGTAATTTGTTTATAAGGGGAGTCCTTTTATTTGTGGTTGGACGGTCCCTTGATTCAGACTCCACGTGTGGTGTTTTTTATCATTCAATTAAATCCATGAAGAAAGTGGGAAGCTGGAGCAGCAGCAGACCCTACCTCTCTCAAGTCAAGAAAACAAATATCTGAAATAGAAAAAGGAGGAAGAAGGGATGATATTGATCATCAAGTGGCTCCCCGTCTCATTCATATAATCATTGCCTCTTTTGCCTTTCTCCTCTTCAATCAACTTTGGTTTTGAATCCTTGTACTTCACTAAGAAAGAAAATAATTAATCCCTCTTTGAATCAATGATGAAATACTTAACTCGTAATAATAGAGATTAAGGTACGATTCATGCATACGTCAATGACATAGATGACCCAGCAGTTCCTTTCATTTTATCTGTTAGTAGGATGAAGACGAAAATGCAGAAGATTGAAGAGTTAATCTCATGGTTAGGTAGGTGGTGCTTCTTTTTTACTTCTTTTTCCATTGCAGACAAGGATAGTAAAGTAATGGTGATGATCATTTGGTGAACTTAAAAAGCCTCAAAATATAGACTGGTCTTTGCTTTTTGGCTGCCTTTCGGATTCACTTAGAGGAAGAAAGCTTATAGCCTCGTCGTGGTAAACACTCTTTGAACTCTTATCTCCCTTATTTCAGATGCTTCTCAACTAAGTCTTGCAATTAAGCATAATATTCCCAACCATAGGTAATTGAAGGAAAAGAAACTCAAAAGAGACAAACACCTCTTATAACCTGAAAGCCGTAAATATTTACTTAAGTCCGATTCAATGTATAAAAATTCATGTATTACGCATATTATTAATTTTTGGATCAAATAATAAATTATGAATTCTTTTTTTTTTTTTTACACTTTCAAGATCTAACTTAATTTTCTAAATTGCGAAGACGCTAAATTAAGACTTGAATTGCACAAGATTGGAAAATATCGAACTCAATTCTTAATCTCCTTAACTATATATTACGTATTCAACTATTAAAGATTTACTTTAGCTACGACTTAGTAGTCAACCGTAGAGAGGATGATTGTCTGGATCAGATTTCGGGTTTGGAGGGAGATGGGCCCATGGGGATTGGGCCACGCTGCCTGTTGAGAGATCACGTGCTATGCCTCCTCTCCGGTAGTGACGATGATGGCTTACCAAACCTGCTTCATCTAATCATCTTGGGGCTACAAAATCAAATAATTCTCACTTTCTTCAATTATTTTCTCTAATAATCTCCACCCCTTTCCCCCCTTTAATAATTAAAGTGATATTTTAATCTAAAAAAACACATATAATGAGATAAGAAATTAAGTTCGATCATATTTTTCTTTTTTTATTATTTGATTTAGTTATTGAATTCAATTGAATAATACGTGTTGTGGTGAGAAAATAAAAATCTAATTTCTACCAGAGATAATAGAAGTTTCGATAATCTATTTTCCCTCCAAACAATTTGAAGCCTACAAAGAGATTTCCRTTAGAAGCTTTTACTGTCATCTGACCCAAGAGAGAAAGAAAAAAATAGTGAGAAAAGATGGTCTGTCTCAATAGTGGTCACATAAAAAGGTTGAGTSACAGCTATTTAAGTAAGTRGTTCGGAGGCATGTTRTTAAGTGACTATTTTGACCTTATCTGTCATTCCATTTTCAACAATTAATAGATGTTTGATTTTAAGAATGAMRATGACACTAATKATACTTATCAACAATTGATTGCTTCATTCGAACTAAACTTTATTTATCACAAAGTTAGTTATGTTTGATATKTGAAAGCCAAGTCATATGTTGCAATTGTGTGCTTCCAAGTATAGACATAGCAGCCAGCCATGATGTCATCATTTTTTTCCTACTTTTTTATTATTTAAAAGAATAACATGACATATATTTATTTATTACTYGRCTTGATAAGTAAATAKATATTATATTTAACTCAACAGTTCAAGTTATTTYACATGTAGACTGTTAGATTAAAATGARATCTCRCTTTTTAATTCTTACTTTTATACTATATTGAAAAAGTTACGGATYAAAYCTTCTTCRAATTACACGATGGCTTTACCAAAAGGCTGAAAAAATAAAAATAATAAGTCCTATCAATCTTGTTAATGATTTTGATGTTATTAGATTACCTAATATAAATCAGCATAGAGTCTCAATCGCTTCGTGTGAAATTGAAAATAAGGGGCAGACATGGCAGACAAGTTGCTTCAAATAAGTGCCAAATTTCAAGTTAGAAATTTGCTCGTCATTGACCGGAGCCTAATGCAGTCTTACTGATATTGAAATATGATGCCTCTTGATGTTGACATACGTCGGTATAATTGATAAATATATTATTAAATTAAATTGAGAAATTATATTCGTAGAGTTATATTAAAAAAATTAGATTAGAATTTTCTGCATATAAGAGTTGGGTTCTATAAAAGTAATTCGAGTCGATTTTATTAAAATAATAAAATAATGAGTAGTTAATTAATGTTATATAAATAAAATGTTAATATTTAAAAAAATAACAAATAACAGATATTGAAAAGTCCKGCCTCGTGCGTAACGTGTGCGGCTGGCATTCACATATAATACACCGGATGGCAAAGTCCTGTTGACGTCTCTGCAAAAGGACATTCTCTAATCTGTCATTTCGTTTTCTCCAATTGCTAGGAACAACGAACACAAMTCTTTTTCCTCTTCTAAGGAGGTCGGCATTTCATTTATAGGCAATATTTTAAATTCAAAAATTATAAATGGAGCAAATAATATTAAAAGAGTTTTTTCTTCCTTTGTTAATTTCTCCTTAAATTCAAATTAATTAGAATTAAAACGTTTCGAATATCGAGTGATTTAAAAGAAAAATAAAGAATATCTTCATTAATTTAGAGTAAACGTTAGGATACTTTGATTCCTTGACTGAGATACCAATGACGGTGTGATATGTTTCCACTATTTAGTTCTTTTAGAGTCTTGTATTGTTAGGAACAAGGAGCCAGGGATAGAAAAGAGGAGAGAATGCATTGTAGTTGTTAGTACTTACCGSTGCCGAAATGAGTCGGCAAAGTTGGAAACATTGTAGTTGGTTAAAGGCTGTTCCAATGGGAGCATAATTTGCTTTTTAGCCTTTCCAACTGGCTTCTATTAATGGGTTCTTCAATGGTGACTTGTGTACCTTCGAAAACGAAATGGGAAACCGACTTTTTGAATGAAAATTTTCAGACAGTCACTTCGAGTATGACTTAACATTAGACGATTACACTGAAGATTGTGACAATTATGCATTATGTATAACTGTGGTGTCGGAGCTTCTTCTAGGTTGGAATCTTTTAACAGCCGCACGAGAAAGGTTTAACATGCTTCAATTTTAACAGTGTAGAATCAATAAGGGTTTATCAAAGTTTATCAAACAACATAATGATGATTGAAAGGCTTTCTTCTCACCCGTTACATGGACTCTGGCAAGCGTACTAGACGAGTCATCTGTGATTTTGGGATATATATAAATAAGTAAGTTATCTTTATTACAGTATACACATAATTCAAACGAAGCCAATACAATGGATGTAAAAGCCACTAAAATGGATCAATCTTGCAAAAATTCAAGGATCAAATAATGACAACCTACGAATCCTCAAAGTCAAGAAGTGTGCAGAGGGCTCTGGAGTTCCTTCTTTGCAACTTTCCTATATATGAAAGCAACACCAGCACCAGCAATTATTGGGACACTGTTTTGTAGTCTTTCGAAAATAACCTCCAAAYGTATTCATCTACTAGTCAGCCAAGACATGAATTGGTAGGCCAGTGCAACCAAAAACTCTCATTCTTTAACCAGCTTTTCACTCAATCTGAAGGATCAATTAGTTGGACACAGTGCGAAGATATGAAAATGACCAAAGCTATACTTTTGAATTCTCCCAAAAAGCCACAATTTTCAGTGACCAATCCAGTCCTATGTGTAAAAGTACTCCCAACCCATCATGCTGTCTCTTTTCTTCTAAAACTATTCTTTTTGGTCCAAATTTTCTCACAATCTCAATAATCGCTTTCTTTCATGTGTTCTTTCCCCTCCATCATATCATGATTTGGCTAAGAAAAATGGTGAATCGGGCTGCTAGACCCTCTCTCAATTACATATAATGGACCGCAAGAATCTTCCAACCAAGACTCCATGAACATGGTTAGACTTTAAGTTCGAGACTGACTAATCTTGAACTTTTGAACCTATTGCGGATTGCTCGACGAAATGACTGCCCACAAGTAAAGCCTTAAAAATGTCTAATATCAAATCTGGGATATGGCTCCACTTGGATTAGCTCTAGCTTAGTAAAAATTAAGAAATATTGTAACAAAAAATTTTCTTTCTTGGAACCATAAACAAATGACTCTTAAAATGTAGTAATACGCCTCTGCTTCGGAAACATAAGAACAATTCCTTAAGCAGCTGGAGCAAAAAGGCTCCAATCCTTCACCTTGAAGCTAGAGACTGCAAGTTTAAAAACCTCCGACATTGGCATATACCCAGACTGTGCCGCAGGCACTGCCACACCAGCTCCAACGGTGAGAGCACTTTCACTGAAAGGACTACAATCACAAAAGCAAAACAAAGAAGAAACTGAATGATTGCTATAGGGCATTTTAAGCAAAATTCTGACCAAGAAATAGTAAAAATTAACATCCAGAAAGAATCGTCGCACAGAATGCAGTAGAAGAGGCCCACCTACTCAGGCTTTCTTAGCATACAACATGGAACAGACCAGAAAAGAATATAGAAACAGTAATTTCTGTAGCAGAAAACTGAGAAAGCTAATATTTCCACAAGCTTCAGTCACCAAGTGCATACAGTATTATTAGAAAGACAGAGAATCACCATCACAGAATGCAGTGAAAATAGGAGCAAAATCAGTAAGAAGGGGATAGATCCACAATATGAAGATAAACGCGAGTTGGAGTTCCAGAATATTAAGATGTTTAGAACCAGATAGAGATCGAATCCATAGATTCCAACTTACCTAATCATTATCGGCTCATATGCAGTTATTAGAACATCTGTTGCAACTCCCTTAAGGCGCAAATTTGCCAAATACACCTGAATAAATGATGAGTCAGATTCCCATTTCTCAGAGTAGAAATTTTGATATTAAGAGGAAAATGTACCCTCACTATATTTTGTGCTTCCCTCCCTTGCCTTCCCTTAGAAATGGACTGCAGAAAAGAGCATGAGTAAAATGAGTGGCAGAGTACGGCCAAATGTAAGATGGTCAGTGATACCATTTAACAAACACGGAAATCAAAGAGAAGGTTGCCACAATGGCAGAGAACATTATCATTGCTCGAGCTATTCTGATGTTTGAACAACACAAGATTATCCTCTATATGGGCCACATAATGTTATCCCATTTCTAATTTTTCAAGATTTTAAAAGCACCAATTATGATTTAGCTAAACCACTTTAGGTAGATCTTACACTTACGGGAGTCATGGTGAAACATTGATAATATTATATTTTCTAAGTGCATGCGTAGCAATTCGTGTCCAAGTTTTATATCCTCAAGATCAAAGAAAAAGGAAATTTACTTCTAGTGCTGCAATACTCGAGCGGATCAATCAGAGAGAAATTTAAACCTAGTGCAATTCTACACGAATTCATTCCTTGATACTTGCAAACAGTACTAATGCAGTTTCATTGATTTCAAGTTTCAATTGCATTACAAAGAGGGCCCTAGTGTGTTGATATGTAAACAACATGGCAATAATATTATCCCAAATGTTATTGTAAGACAATGTTTATTACATAGTACATACCATTTGGCCAACTGCAGTTGTGATGACAGTGGGCATATTCCCAAAATGCAGTCTATCAAGATTAAAAACACCTGACTGCTCAATTACCTGAAATAAGAATTAACCAAATGGCGAATATAATTGGCTAGCTCCATGAATGAAAATTTATCTGTTAATGACCAAGAATAACCAGGGGAAGTGCTATGATATGATCAACTGCACCAGTGTTTTACCTATGCATTTTCCTAATATCTMTTTCTTTTTATTTCTTCACAACTAAACGATGGAGGACAAACATTAACTGAAAACTACTAAAAGCCCGAAATATCAATTTGAATCTCTGGGTATCAATATATTATCATGTTTCGAACATTGAACTTCCATCGTTGAGCAGCACATCCAAAATCATTTGCTTCAGTATATGGACCTAAGGAGTTTAAACTGTACTAATGAGTTATTGTTGCATTAAGAGGTTGATACAGAGATTCAAGAGGCATGCTTTTCAGAGCTGTCCTGTATAGAAGAAAGAAGGTGTCAGGAGGTCAAAAGACTGCATCYCTGAATCTCGTTTATTCTTGCTTTTATAATTGGATTTTTCAGCTTCCACATTGAAAGCATTCGGATGAGATGAGTTTACATGGTGCAAGATTCTAATGGCAAACGCAGAGGTTAATATTCTGAATTTAAAGTTCTTCAAGACAAAGGAAAAAGAAAGCTTCATAAATGATCTGCTTTCGTTCCTCTACATGATTAACCAAAGGACACAGTTTAAAGCACAAAATCTATTACCACAACTTACTTGGGTACAGAAGCACTCCTATGAGTAAAAACCAAGGTCCAGTTCCATCGCCATTGATGGCATTTTCTCAAATTAGTTACCAATATCTAATCCTTTAGGATAGCCAACCATAGGTAGAAAAAAGATGACAACTTTTCCAACTTCCATTTCTATTTTCTCCAAGCAATTAGACCCACTACTATTGAATTTATACTGGCCTTCCCTCTTATCTTCTGTCTGTGAAATAATGATTAATTGAGACTGTTTAACCTGGGATAATTGATTTATAAAGAAAATGCATTACAATATCCCACCACAATTTTGCATTKCAATTATGAGTTAAGATAAGACTAACAAGCCACATAACTAATCATCATTTGGGTAATATTTGAAGATTCACACYAACAAATGAAAATTTATCCACCTGTAAGATTATTTGAACACACTAGCTATTTGCTGATAGTCATGTAGAGTGTAYAGTATTACCGTAGCTCCCTCGGCATCTTGTTCGCTGGCAAGATCTTGAAGGAACCAAGTGGCACTTGAGTTATCTGCAACGTCTGCCTTCAACTCTAAAAGCTCAAAAATCAAGCTTTCATCACGTGAAGGATCGACATACACCTCCTTTCAAAATGAAAATAATTATAAAAATTAAAAATTAACAGAATCCGATAAGCAATACATGCAAGATTAGGAAACGCAAAAGATATTGAACACCAATAATAATAAGAAAAACAACTAACCTGATGATCAGGTACTTGCCGAACGTTGCTCGCATCCTACAATTTGCGAGCAAGAAATAGATTATCTTTAAAATGAGCAAAAGAATGGCTACAACCAMGAGAACATCAATAAAAAAAATGAACTCGAAGAGCAAATAGGAAATTTCTAAGCTGACCTGGAATCGAAGAGGGAAAGTACTGGAAATGGCACCGCCAAACAAAGGACGCTCAATGCTTGTATCTTCAGGCATTCTGACAAAAAACTGAAAATCTTAATTCAATTTCCCAAACTCGGAGAAAATTAAATGTTATCAGGAAAACCAAATAAAAACCAAACACCATTAATTGTTCTTACCGGGGATGGAATTCGATAATGACCGAGTGGAAATTTGAAGTATGAGAATGTACAGTGGAAAGACGAAGAGTCTCGGGAATTCTCTGTGTGAGTTGCGCAGCTTTATACATATTGTGTGGTCAAGCGTCAATTAAACGCCAACGGTCGCGATCAAGAGAGCGGGGGCGTTTTGACCCTAACCTTCTCTCTCTCTCTCTTTTTTTCCCCCTAGATCAGCCATATTCAATTACATTGCTAAGATG
>MEJB01000051.1:2781683-2833199 GCA_001752375.1 Rhazya stricta
TTAGTTTTTTTTATAAATAAATTTTATATAAAATATAAAAATTATATTAGTTGTAGTTACTACAATAATTTATTTATAATACAAAATATAATTTATTGCACATTAAATATTGATATTTTTTAATTGCTCTGAGTCATACCTACCAAACCAGGTAATAGAGCAAAAATTCACATAAAAAATCTTAAGAGCTATAATCACCCAGATTCTATTAATTTTTTAATTATTTCTTATTAATTAATTTTATTAATAGTTCTTATTGTGCAATTGTGTCATTTAACTTTAAACATTTTTTATAACCTAATACCATATAACGAGGCTACTACTTTAGATAAAAAATAAAAATAAATTAAATATTTATTGTATATCAAATATTCCATTATATTCTTCCGCACTTGTTTTATTACACGTTGTTGTGCAATAGGGTTTAATTAATAAAATATTAAGTAATAGGTAGGGAGGGAACATAAAAAAAAGAACAAAAAGATAAAATTAAAATATTTATTCTACAACCAGAAATAAAGGCAACTACACTTGGCCTTTACACAATCTTTTATTAACTGAATATAGTATCAACATCGTAACCTTTCTTTTCTCTCCTTGTGAATTTGAAGTACTTTAATCTATTCGTTAGGTAAAACCATCATTAATAGTTATAAAATTTTATATATTAGTATATAATAGTAAGATTATATACTTATTATGTCGGTTGAAACACATTTAAATTCTTGTTTTTTGTGACTTTTCGTATTTTAAATTAAATAATTTAGATAAAATTATTATTGATAATTTTTTAATAAGAAAAGCAAATAAAGTTGTTAAAAATTTTTCATTAAATTAATAATATTTTAATATGGTAAAATGGCTTATTTATGGGCCAAAATATTAGACTTCTAGAATATCACATATGTTGTCTATTCCAAGACCCATCAAGTACCACACGAACCACGATCTTCCCCATTCGATGTGTTCGGGGATCTTCTCTTAGGGGACCATATATATTACGGATTTATATCTTTTATAATACAGACTTCCAATGCCTTTCTATGAAATGAAGTCCTTAAATTAGTCAGAAATTGAGCTAAAATGTATGAATGAACCAATAATTTAACGATGAATATTACATTATACAAATAAAATTAATAATTATTAGATCAAGTGATAAAGAGGTTGATCGTTCTGAAATAAAGTTTCAAATGTGAAAAATAATGTTAGGAGAACTTTATTCCTTACGAGTCCTTCACAATTCAAATTGAATTGAGCAAATAATTTTATAAGAGATTTGCTCCCTTTTATCTCTTCCTTTCTACTCGAACCCGTAATAGTCAAAGTAAAAAATTTCGTATGTTGAATAGTTAAAAAAAAAAAAAAAAGGAAGATTTCCTATTGGCTTGAGCTGAATGGAGCAAACAAAATTAGAGCTTTACTCCTTCATGCCGTTTTTCCCAACTCAAACCCGGGGGAAAGGGAACCAAAGGTTCCAAATATCAAACCATTATATAAGAAGACAAAAATAATGTTGTACAAAAAAAAGAAGCAAATAAGGAAGATAGCTCGATCCACACTTCATATCCACAATAATCTTCATGCCATTTGCAAGAATATAAACCATTAGATCTTATAACGGTTCAATCTAAATCAACGAATCAAATCAAAATTGAATTATAGTCAACGGACAAATATCGTCAACTCAATTTTTGATTTATAATTCAGTAATTTTTTATTATGTGGGATATTTGGGAAAGGTTTTGAAACTTTAAAAGTTTTTAGGATGCATTTGAATTGATATTCTTTTAAAAAAAAATTCAGATTCGACCACAATCTCATTTGGTTTGTTTTTTAAATAATAACAAAAWTTTTACTCATTTTGAAATCTCATTTTCTTTGGCTTTTAAGGGGAAAAGAATGTCAAATTAAAATATATCTACAAAAGAACTTTCTTCCAACAAGAAATCAAATTTTTTTCTTCATCTTTCATCAATTCCTCTTTACCTAATACACTATCAAATACTATATTTATTTGTTCTTCACCAAAAAAATCTTGTATTCGAATATTCTTTTCAYGAATTCTTCTTATTAATCATGATTGAAATATAATGTGAATAATGACCTAATCTAAAAATAAGTTTTAAAAGAATTTGGAAAATGGATGCWTGGGTAATATTCAAATATTATCCAAGTATTGAAGCAACTAAGAACGGGTTTTGAATGAATCTAGAAAATAAATACTTAATATTATCCGAACATTGATCGGGTATTGAAGCAAATAATTGGATTTCGGTGATTGAATATCCAGAGTATTGAAGCAAATAATTAGTTTGGGTGATTCAATGCTCGTGTGGTTAGCTTGATACTGGGTATTACCCAATAATACCCAATTTTGAAGTAAACGCTCCCCCAATCAGTGAGCCATTCTGACAGACAGAATGAGTGCAACTCCTGCAGCGCCTGGAATACTTGGGTACTTACCTTGACAATGGCCGGGCGCATTAAGTGTCGTCTTTTTTATTCTTGTACACGAAATTAATTCTGTTTGTCAATTAAAAACCAATCCTAATGAGTTGCTCCACAACCAAAAACTTTTTCAAAGACAAAAATTTTCCATTGTAATAACAAATTTCAAATTTCATAACTCTCGCAATTTCTTCCGCATTAATCAACTCAATTTTTTTTTCCAAACAAAAACCACTTTTTTCATTTTAGAAAATCAATCCGAAATGCCCCGAATAATTCTAGTGTACCCACTTTAACTTCTGGCCTTATTTATTGAACAATTTGTTCATTTAATTGTTAGTAATGTCCTTAAGGCTCAATTCGTGAGAAATTATTGTATGACCCAAAAGTGTTCGCCACCTGAATTTCAAAAATATGTACATGCGAGGAAAGTTCCTGCCTTATAAAAGTTATTAGATATTGTAATATTTTTATATAAAGTACTGGTTCTCTTAATAAATGTCACCAGGGTATCTTTTATCCACCTAAAACTATGCTATTTGCTTTTCATAAAACTACCATTAACTGCTTTCCCAGGATCGCTCGATTTTTATAATTTTCCCTTAAACTGCACTTTCTCTCGTCATTTATTAACTTTACAACACATCAATTCTTTTATTCTTTTATATCTGAGAGGTTGATTTTGGCCCGCCACTTTCTTCTTAACCTGGAGAAAGGGAATATATCAAAATGATCCCTAATAATTCTATAGAGGTTAAAGGAGTAGGTTGATAATAGAATGTTTTGAACGATCGTGTTAATGTAATGAAAATGAAAGCAGTGTGTAAATATTTATTATGCAATATCTCAAAATAATCTAATACAACGGTTTTTTTTAATCTTAGAATCAAAATAGAAGGATTACAATAATACTTAGATACGTATATTGTAATTATATTTTTACTGAAGCTATAAAAAAATTTGAAATTTCAAGGATAATTAGTGATGTTAAAAAAAATATAAGTGATATGTGCATGAAATATAGAAATATAGTTCTCCTTATGGTAGGTAGATTAATTTGAAGAGTCAAGTACCGGTAAGGATAAATTAAAAAAAAAAGTCATAATTGTGTATTAAAAATTTTATTATCTAAGAATTTGAAGTTTTTTAAGCTTAATTATTCTGAAAAACTTTTGTTCGGAATTGAATTTGAAATTGTATTTAAAATCATAATTGTATTGTAATCGAATCGCCTATTCATAAATCAAAATTGATGATCTCTTAATTGATTTTAATGATATATATGCCAATGATTTATGAATTACGATCAATAATTTTTAAACGAAGGAAGATCAAATTTCACATAAAAGCGAAAGGGAAGGGAAAAAATATCCATCTTTTCTAAACAATCCCAAATYATTGATTTGAAGAGTAAAAGAAATCTCTTTCTTACTCTAATTTCTAAACTCTTTTTTTTTTTTCCCCCATTCCACAAAGAGGACAAATTGAAATCTATATAATAAGGGATTCTTCTCCCTAACCGTAACTCAACAATAAATAGAGAGGTGAGGATTTGGTTTTCCTTTTCGTATTACTCAAATCTTCTTTTCTTTTCCCTTCATTTCCCCTCTTTTCTTTCTTCACTCCCTTTCCTGGTTCCAGTTTCAATTTCAAACCCTTGCATAAAAGAAAACTATTTAAAAAAAAAAAAAAAAAGAGAGAGAAGGAAAATCATTCGCTCTCATTCTCCCAAACAACTTCTCTCAACCGTTCGATCTCTCTCCCCTCCAATCTTTGTAAATTCAACACACTTCTCCGACACATTCATAAATCGATAAGTTCACCCCTTCGAAGATGGCGTCGTGATTTTCCTTTTTATTATTTTTTCGGTTCATCGATTCGTAATCGATTAACTGGAAATTTTTCGGAAGAGTTTGGCGAAGTTCGATTTGATTTTATTTCTGAATTATCGGTTTGTTGTGTGATTACATAATCATCATATATAGGAAGATAGGACAGTGTTGTGTGCGACGATGAACAGTAATCAGAAGAAGAGGAATTTTCAGATAGAGGCTTTTAAGCATAAGGTGGTGGTGGATCCAAAATATGCCGACAAGACTTGGAAGATTCTCGAACATGCCATTCACGAGATTTACAACCACAACGCGAGTGGCCTTAGCTTCGAAGAGCTCTACAGGTTGCATTTCACTTTATTTCTGCAGAAAATGATACTCACTTTTTAATTCAACGCATATATTTGTTTTTATGATGTTATAGACTGATTCATATTTGTTTTTGATTAATTTTAGCCTAATTTTCTGATGTGCAACTTTTTCCTAATTAGTGCAAAAATTAGAGGTAGATGCTCAAAGATACGATTTATCAAGTTTTTYTCTATCAGAACAACGTTTTGAATTTGTTTAAGTGAATTTTGTGTTGATTATGAAAAGGTTTGATTGACTGTGCAGTTTTTTATTGCATGAACTCTCAGTTTGCTTTCTTTACTGGAGCACCGATTTCCGGCATAGATACTGCTATGCACCAAATTTTTTTCTCTCTTATTTAGCAGAATCATTCTATTTCTCGGCTTAAATGTGTCCGTATCAGTTTAGCTTCACTTCAGGAAAATGTGAGATTATGTGTATGTGTACTATTGTGATATCTTTGCTTGCTAACCACGAGAAGTGATTGGCTTTTTGCATCAATCGTGTTTTGTTCATACTGATTGTCTTGTCAGTAAGTTGCTAAAAATTAGACCAGGTGAAATAAGTTACTGCCGTTGAGCTGATGATGAGCGACATTAAATGGAGGGATTTCAGATCTAATTGTCTGCTGAATGAATCTAGAAGGTCATAATTTTCTATTTAATGAAGAAGAAGCTAGTTTTTGTAGGTTCATGGTTATTGCTTTTGAAAGAGAATCAAGAAAAACTCTCTTTCCCATGTTTCCCATCCTATGAATACTGCCAATCAACACGCTTACAGTGGTTAAGGTTGCTGTTACAATGTTCKCATCCCATTCAAAGTCAAGTTCAAGGATTTTCACCGAGTTGCTGCAGAATTTTTGTCCACAATCTGCATGTGATAGTAGCAACAAGTAAAGTGCTGTGCTGCAAAACATAGGAAATGTGCATTTTATTATTGTAGTACCTTTGGCATTGTATACTTTGACCCGAATTACATGAAATGTGATCAAGCGAGTAGCCTTAAGGATAGATTTATTTCATGAACCTAGAGTATTCAGTAAGAGTTTCATGTTCCACCTTGGCTCGCCATGTTGCTGCAATTTTTGGCAGCTGATGCACTTCTTTTGCCTCTTTTTATGCCCACATGCTTCTTGGAAAGTTCAACCTACATGGAAAATGTTACCCCCCCCCCAGTCAGACTCCTCCACTTGTGTATGTTAGAGACTGTGGTAAGTAATGAATCCTCGGCTCTAGATATATAGTCATGTAGCTTCATAATGGACAAAATACCATTCTTTTGGAACATTCTCTCTTTCTTCTTTTGACCTGATGATTTATCATGTTTGGTATTTGTCCATATTCTCTAAGCCCTGAAAGAACGCATGATTTATTTTCCAAAATTTATGGTTCTTTCCTTGCACTTTGCCAAAATGGTTAATCGCCCTCCGCTTCCTATCTAGTTTATACTTCATATTTCTATCAGAGGTTTGTGGTATTAAAACTGGTCCTTTGATGTATCCATATGATACATCTGTTAAACTCTTGAGACATGTGGGGCTGTTTAACGATTTCTTCTTCGGATCTGGTAGCCTTGTGGCCTGAAGTTATGTTAAAATGAGTTTGACAGTACACTCTGAATGCAAATCAGTTGGAGACCAAAACTCACAATTTCATAACCAACCGAGCAAATTATCAATCAGGGACTTTGGACAAGGCTTCAAGTAGAAATGTTCTCTGCAGGGCATGCAAAGAGATGGAATTGCAAGAATTGCAACTCTGTGTCCCTTTGTTCTAATAATTGGTTTAACAGAATTGACATCCCCATACTTATGAGCAGAACTAATTTTTAGTGACATGTTTTGTATGGGGACTGATGAACTAGCGTTACATTCTCTACTTGATATTGTAATCACATCTCCTGGTAGCTGGTTATGTGCAGTCCACTGGGTCATTTTCCGTTTCAGTTTGACTGGATATTGTACCATAGAGAAGTAGCTTAGTTATTTACTTATTCCTTCTAGAGAAATATGGTTTTCTGTTAAAAGGATCCCTGTATAGTCATATTCTTTTTAACCACTAAATTGTTTCGGGAGTAAGATTTTTCTGTTGTCACTCCATCGGATTTAAATTCTCCAGCCTTTTTGATGCAAATATTGCCTATTAAGGATATCAGTTTTCCTATGCCTAGAGGGTTTGTTCCTATATTTTTCATTAATTCTTTTTCTTAGATTTTTTCAACCATTTGATAGGACTCTGCATGTGTTGGGTCATGATTAGTTTCTAGAAAGTTTTCACTTTCTGTTCACTCTCATGCCATTCTGCTTGCCCCATTATCACATAATTTTAGTTTTTGTGGTCTCTTACTTTTGCTTCGTGGATTCAGAAATGCTTACAATATGGTGTTGCACAAATTTGGAGAGAAGCTGTACTCAGGACTTGTTTCAACAATGACTTTCCATCTGCAAGAGATGGCAAAGTCAATAGAGGCTGCCCAAGGTGGCTTGTTCCTGGAAGAGCTTAACAGGAAATGGACTGATCATAACAAGGCATTGCAGATGATCCGTGACATTTTGATGTATATGGACAGAACTTTCATTCCTAGTACCCATAAAACCCCTGTTCATGAGCTTGGGCTAAATCTTTGGAGGGACAATGTGATACATTCGAGTAAAATTCAAACGAGGCTTCTCAATACACTTCTTGAACTGATACTCCGAGAAAGGACTGGTGAGGTAATTAACAGGGGGCTGATGAGAAATATAATCAAGATGCTGATGGATTTAGGACCTTCAGTCTACCAAGAAGACTTTGAAAAGCCTTTTCTTGAAGTTTCAGCTGATTTCTATAGGGCTGAGTCCCAGGAGTTCATTGAGTGTTGTGATTGTGGAGACTATCTAAAAAAGGCTGAAAGACGTCTAAATGAAGAAATTGAGAGAGTCTCACAGTACCTAGATGCAAAGAGTGAAACAAAGATAACAAGTGTTGTGGAGAAAGAGATGATTGCGAGCCATATGCTTCGACTAGTAACTATGGAGAATTCGGGCATGGTGAGTATGCTTATTGATGACAAGTATGACGACTTGGGAAGAATGTACAATTTATTCCGTCGAGTTCCTGATGGTCTTACAACACTACGAGACGTAATGACCTCACACTTGAGAGATACTGGTAAACAGCTTGTTACTGATCCTGAGAAGTTGAAGGACCCTGTGGAATTTGTCCAAAGCCTCTTGAATGAAAAAGACAAGTATGATAAAATCACAAGTAAGGCATTCAACAATGACAAGACATTCCAGAATGCACTGAACTCTTCCTTTGAGTACTTCATCAATCTCAATCCTCGTTCTCCTGAATTCATTTCTTTGTTTGTGGATGAAAAGCTGCGCAAAGGTCTGAAGGGAGTCAGTGAGGAGGATGTCGAGACTATTCTTGACAAGGTGATGATGCTGTTCCGCTATTTGCAGGAGAAAGATGTGTTTGAGAAATATTATAAACAGCATTTAGCAAAGCGGCTCCTGTCAGGGAAAACAGTTTCTGATGATGCTGAGAGAAGTCTGATAGTCAAGTTGAAAACCGAGTGTGGCTACCAGTTTACTTCAAAATTAGAAGGCATGTTCACAGACATGAAAACATCACAGGATACAATGCAAGGTTTTTATGCCGCCTATGGTCCTGAATTAGGTGATAGCCCTACATTGGTTGTCCAAGTTTTGACTACAGGGTCTTGGCCCACTCAGCCCAGTGTCACTTGCAACCTGCCTGCTGAAATGTCTGCTCTTTGCGAGAAGTTCCGATCATACTATCTTGGAACCCATACTGGTCGGAGATTGTCCTGGCAAACAAACATGGGAACTGCTGATCTGAAGGCAACCTTCGGGAAGGGCCAGAAACATGAGCTGAATGTATCCACTTATCAGATGTGTGTCCTCATGCTATTTAACAATGCTGATAGGCTTAGATACAAGGAGATTGAGCAGGCCACTGAGATTCCTTCATCCGACTTGAGAAGGTGCTTGCAGTCCTTGGCACTTGTTAAGGGAAAGAATGTTCTCAGGAAAGAACCCATGAGCAAAGATATTGCAGAAGACGATACATTTGTTGTGAATGATAAGTTCACAAGCAAGTTTTACAAGGTGAAGATAGGAACTGTAGTTGCACAGAAGGAATCTGAACCTGAAAAGCAGGAGACGCGGCAGAGAGTGGAGGAGGACAGGAAGCCCCAAATTGAGGCTGCAATAGTTAGGATCATGAAGTCTAGAAGGGTATTAGATCATAACAATATTATTGCAGAGGTCACAAAGCAGTTGCAATCTCGATTTCTTGCCAACCCTGGTGAAATAAAGAAAAGAATCGAGTCCCTTATTGAGCGGGATTTCTTGGAAAGGGATAGTGCAGACAGAAAAATGTATCGTTATCTTGCATAGGAAATTCCTTGACATCGATTGCTTGTTCTTTCGCTTAGGTTAGCCTTTTGGGATGGAACTGTACCTTGTTTCACAGTTGAAAAGAATGCCTTTCATATTTTTCAAACTCCTTTTCTTTAAATTGACTTCCCTTTATTGTGCTCTTCTGATATAATTTTCCTTCTTTACTTCATTCTGAATAAAATGTGCAGTCATTTAAGAGGCACAGGTTGGTCCGGGAATGGAATACTCATTAGGTTTCTTAATAATGTAAGCTGCACAAAAGGTCTGCACTCTGGTTCTTGAAATTGGGAATTGAAAACTGAAACCATCTCAGCTTTGTATGAAAAAGTTTGTCTCACTTTTGCAGGCTATATATAGTTCTAATTGACGGTCACTTCAACGAAACTCCCTTTGTTTCAAAGGCATATTTGCTGAATGAGTTGCATGATTCTTCTTTCTACACAATGCCATTTATAAAATTGTTCATTCCCAATTTCAATTTTCTACACAATAAAATTGTTCATTTACAATATGGTAGAATTGGTACTTCAAGAATTGAATATTCATCGGTTTCTATCGTGTTAGCYAATTCCAGTTGGTTTCTTTCAAGTCCAGAAGCAGATTGATTTACCTTTTAGGTTTTTCACCATTCTCTCTTTTAAGAACTAGAGCCTCAAGACATGAGGAAAAGGAGAGAAGCAGCCAGTTTAGAGACTTCCGAGTCGACCACACCCCATGATTGATGGTTAACCAACAACTAAATCACTCGCATAAATAATAACAATTATACTAGTAATGAATTTAGTTCAATGTCTTTGTTCAAACATTAGGCCATTTTCGCCTCCATGGTACCAAGAAAAAACAAAATGCAGTCACTCAAAGTCGCACCCCTATCAATACCAAACTCACTCATCTCTGAGGTAAATATTTGTCAAGAAGAAGATAATTCCTCCTTGACACTGCATAGCATTTATGAGGAATGGTTCTTYTTCCTTTTTCCATCCTGCAACAGCAAATTAGACATGAGCTCAAAATCCTACTAGTTTTTCTCCAATGAAGAGCATTTAGCAGGATTTAACACAAGATCAGATTCATGTACCACAGAAACCAAATATTAAAGGCTTCTTTCCCCTCCTATTTTCATTTTTCTAATGAAAAAGTTGCTCTTTTTATTTATCTGGGGAATAATAGTTAATGGTTTAGGCAGCTTCATACCTGGAGTCTATGATTCTATTAGAAAGCGGCGTTGTATATCCGAAAATGTCTTCACCTCCGTACCCCATAACCTGTTTATTCAGATAAAATCAGTACATGCTTGCCAAATGCAAATAATTCAGAAGTCCATCCACATAGATGGGTAAAGAGCAGTAATAATAAGCCTAGATACATGTCATCCTAAATATTAGCCTGGCTTTCAGTTTTAGATGATAGAAAATTCATAGATATGTGAAGCAGCATTGAAACAAAGTGTATTAGAAGAGAAATGCATCTAAATCTTTGGCAGTCTTTGACCAACCAGCATTCTATCCCAACAGCATTAGCTCCTTCCTTATCAGCCTTCTGATCATCTCCAACATGAACTGCTCTTCTAGCTTCCACGGAGATCTGATCTATAATAAGGCCAAATGTAAATGTAGCAGTGTCATTATAATCATTACACATAACAAACATTTTTCATCATGGAAGTTACTGGAAAAAAATGGGTAAAAAGGAGCCATAGAAGTTCTTGTTCCTCATAATCCAAGCTATGACTAGTGCACACTTGCACAGACCACAAAATTCAAAATCAAGGAGTTCAATGAGGGAMTAAAAATTGCAAATGATGATAATGAAGAATCTATTGGAACACATTGCATACCTAAAGCCACCATAAATATCTTTGCATCTGGTTTTTCATATCTTACTTCTGAAGATATGATGACAGCATCAAACCTAAGGAGAAAAAAGAAAAAAGAAAAAAAAAGGGAAAAACAATTCATCAATCAATGGAAATCTAGTTCTGGCAGATTTCATTTACCCTAAATCTTAATCCAATCTCGGACAGTTTAGTTTACACTTTCAAGACAAGAGCAGAAAAGCACAATTTTAATACTAATTTTGACTTTATTAAGGCAATGTGACTCACAAGTCCAAGACGTCAAGATCTTTCAATAGCTTCCTCAGGCGGGTGTCAAAGTTGGACACAACTGCCAGTTTGACTGTTTCAGGAGCAAGTAATTCAGAACAAAAAGAAGAAAGCAAATGCAGTCCAATTGTCATATCACAGTAACAGTTAAAGAGAATATTTGAAAACCTCCAGCATTTTTCAGAACCAATAATGTGTCATAGGCTCCAGCAGGGAGATGCCATGCATCACCGTTTGCATAGTACTGATTAAACCAACACATTGAGATACCAAGTAAAAATTTCAACTATTCCTTAAATTTCTCCCTGACATCTGTAGTAAAACGAGAAATATTCTWAATAAGAAACAAAAGAATAGKACTTAACAAATGTCACCTCATACACTTCCTCAAAATAATTATCGTCCGCAGAGCCAGTGGCCTCAAAAACCATACTTTTCCAGAATGGCTTTCCATCACCCTGTCCAACTTATTCAAGACATATGTAAGCAGAAACAATCATGAGTGCTGCTATGACCAAAATGATTTATTCGTTGAATACTCGTAAGACTTCATTCAATTGTCTTGCTTGCAGTTACTTTCAAGGAGGTAAAAGAAAACCAGAAGGTCTGCTGAATGTCTACATAAATTTGGCTTATGAAGAATGGKGATAAAGACCTTTGGATCATAGACTAATATTACGTGCATCATCTTCTGAATAAAGATAAGCCCATCAAATCTTTGAAAAGCCATGTTAACGACATTCAGGTATCCAATCTTGATCGACAAATGACGAGCCACAACAAATAATTTTCCTCGTGCTCATTAATTTTTTGTACCTGATTGACTCTTGCCAATATCATAAAGACTAGTATGGCAAGGAAACTATATCAGCTATTGGATGCTCTCTTTATCATGCTCTATGTTGTCTACCCATCTTCCTCCTAAGGAACTGTATCTGTTGCAACACTATCATGTGTTTTTTGGGATGAGATGTTCTTTTAAGATTAATAAAGAAAAATCCCAATACCCAGGCAAAATTACCCCTACATTAGTTTTCAATGCTCATTCTGAGTTGTACTTTCTGATTTGAGAACTGCATATAGACATAATTTAAATAAGAAGGAATAAGAGGTATTAATTTTCCTGGTTCATTTATGAGCAAAAGTAATTATTGCTACCGTGAAGCTACAAAATAACGAACCTGGTAACGAAGTTTTTCAGGCCATGGAGCAGCAAAACCTCTCCTGAAGCCCTGTTTTATTTCAGCTGGGGTAGTTGTGACACCTGTCACCACAGATTAAGTAAACTAGCTCGCTAAGTTTATGTTATACATCAGTTTACAAACTCCCAAAATTAATTCATGATGGGTAGTTTCCAAGGAATTTGACCCACATTAAGGATTTGAAAAAGTAAATGATGAGTTATCAGGTTCAGTTTCATTAAGCAGTTTGGTTACTTAAGTGATCCTGTATTTTGCAAAATGAAGCAAACAGAATTTGTATGGAGTTCCTTCTTGTTAAAGCAATAACACAAAAGGAGGTTGAATACCCATCTTCGAAATTACATTGAACTGCAAACATTAATACTCAGGCTTCAAAAGAAAATGTCTACCAYGGGTGAAAGTAACTTGCCAAATAGCTTCCAGAGTGATTTTGCACTCCGATTGGTCCCAACTGGTGGCGATGGCGTTATCTATTATTTGAACCAAAAGGAACAAGAATATAAATAGCATAGCAAGGCACACCAACCATATTTTTGGCCAATTTCAGCGTAAGTTTCTGCAACCGGCTTGGCTAGCTGCAACAGTGTTCCACCAGCATCCAGTAACAATCCATCAAATGCCCTCTTCACCAGTTTTTCTCCTCCTACAATCAAAGAAAATAAAGAGGGCCACATAAACTTTTAGACTTCGCATTCAATTGAACCAAAAAAGTTAGTCCCAAATGCAAGAGAATCGAAATTTCAGCCGGCTCCATACATAGCAACACAAGTAGTAGTACAACAAATGAGGATAAAAACACAGTACTGACTGGTGTGAATTCTTGAAGAGGATAGCACGGATGAACATCGCAGAGAAAGAGATTGAGTGAGGTTCAAAGTCATGGGTTTAAGAGCTCTTACGAATGTGCAGGCCTCCACGGGAACTTCATTGAACAAGGCATAGATATAAATAAACATTGCTCCATCGTTCCTAACGGCCAGATGTCTCCGATTCACTCTCTCCTCTAGTGTACACGTCCTCTGCCCGCTCAGCATATATATATAATCTCAGGAGTAAGCCATATATACAGGTATGTGTTTTGATGATAAAACGTTACAAGATATGTACTAAAAAATATATATTAATAAATTTAAAACTATCATAATTTATAACATAATGTTCAAAGTGTTTCACCATTCAACAATTTATTTAGATTTAATAAAAATTCATAGCTTAAAAAAATGCAACTTATTCAATGTTGAATTGAGCGAATACTATATAAAGCAAACGAAGTATTAAAAGTTTTCGATTTAATAAAAATTCACARTTTTAAAAAAAATATARCTCATTTAATATTAGATCGAACGAGTACTATATAAAGTAAGCGGAGCATGTATACCRAAGTTTTTGTTTCAAATTCAAGAATTTCTTATATAATACTTTAATAAGGATGATAATGGAATTGAAAACTTGTTCAATATTATGGTATGGTTTCCTCCTTGTCATTTAGCTTTGCCGGTTGAGATAAGGGATTAAAAGTTCAATGTTTATGATTTGTGATCGTTATCAGCACATACAAGTCCTGTTATTTTCCCTTYGYGTTAGCAATCTTGTCCTACACGGGGGACAAGATGCATTATCTGATTACCACCTTGATAGCCTTCTTGATTTCCCTTTTGAAGTTTGCAAAACTGACGAATAAAGATAATATTCTTTCTTAGTTGTTCATGTCCAAGCCTCTTTCTCTGATTTTGCAGCTCTAGTGGATATGCCTTTGTTTTGATTCAACAACTATCTCACTACCACCATGGACTGCTGATACTGTTTCATAAGAAATACTCAAACTAGTACATTTTGGCTCTTGCAAACTGCAATAGACAAAGACTGCAATAGACAAAGAAAATGGCACTCTAACCCAATCATTGGAAGAGAAGAAGATGAAATTTCAGCACTGTTAAGAGTCTCCTTATTCTTATGTGAATTCTGTGACAAAAAACATTTACCATCTCATTTACCAACAAATTAAATCGGAGAAGAAACTAAAGAATAGATTCCATCTTTACGAAAAATGGAAGGAAAAAGAATGATGAGGATGTACAGGTTCTCAGAGGGAACAATTGGAATAATTCAGACACTTATACATTTACCAAATTGGGAAACAAAGAATACTACTCCTTGCTCCCATGAGGATAAACCTGGATTCTTTTGCTCTGCCTTCGTGGAGAAAAGAGAACCAAGGGGTTATGACTTGATTCAGTGTCCTATGCCATATTTAGAAAGAGAGGAGAGGTTCAACGTCAGTCCATATTTGTGGTAAAAGTACTCCAAGACTACTTACAGGGTATGCATGATTAGAGACCTTCCGCTGAAACACATATCATCTCATGTGACCTAAAATCAAAATTGAAAAACCGCACGTTCTATAGAAAGAGCTTTTAAGGCATCACACTTCAACTAAAACAAAGGCAATGTAATTCTCTTTTCAAGCCAATGAATAATGAAAATTTGCAGCTGAGGGGGAGAAGCGAGTATTTCTAACCTTATATAGAAACCAACAATYGGTATCATTAAATCAATGAACAGGTGGAGCCGACATAACTCTATGGTGAAACAGTTTTGCGAGTGATCTGCGCTCACAATCCTACAAAGATAGTCGCCCAATGAATAACAGGTTAAAAATAGTAAAGTGTCTGTTTGATTTCTTTGTCTTACTGCATTAAAACCCGAGAAAGTAAATTATGGCAATAAACCAACTGAAAACACTGCAGCTAGAATTGCTATTAGTTTAAGGTGAGTATAAATCATGAGAAAAAAGACAAAATTTTCCGAAATGGCGATGGAATAGCACAACTAGTCTATTTTACCTTTTTGAAGATTGTAACAAATATTTTCCCAAATCATATAGAATCTAAGTTACATTAGCTAGAAGCAGCAAATTTTCAACAGAAAGCACTGTATGCAAGATAGAAAGTAAAAGCACAGCAATTAGAGCAGGATGATGCATTACAATCATGATACTACGCAGGCAATAAGATACTCTAAAATTGATAATTTTTGAACTTTGCAAGAAACTACATACAAGGGATGTAAAAATATTTAAGCTTCACCAGATATCACCGGATCACCCCTCTGCCCCGCTGCAAACACACACAGAGAAGAAGGATGGAGGGGGGGAAAAAAGGCCTGCCTGAGCAGAATTTTACCTTAAACATATATAAGTGGAAATGTCTGTGTGGATTCATTCTCCTTAGTTTCAAATATGTATACGCAAAGCTTAGTTGGTCTCTTGATGTAAAACGGTCAACTTCATTGAACCAAAGGCAAGAAAATAAATTTGACATTGGTGTGTGGGCTCTGACGATAAATGAACCTTCAGGTACATCTGTGGAATACAAAGAGACCAAATTTAGCATATCCTCCATGGGATAATCAAACTGAAGAAAAGAATGAATGAATCATCACGAAGGAAAGACACCCATGACACACACAACTTGGAAGAGGGATATTTGGGTCTGATGGGTCAAACTTCGTCAGACCATCAGACTTGTAAAAATTGAACTGCTCATCAATTGCTGTGTGGTTGTACTTATTTAGACGTTTATTCTGGAGAACTTCCTCCCAAACACAATGGCGCGTATAATGATTGGAAATAGCATATTCTGAACCGGTTCGCCATAAGAAGTATTCAATTATCAGCATAGGATCAGCAACAAGTCTCAACTTGCTATCAAGCCATATAGAATACCTAAAAGTTGCCACAAGCAAAGAGTTAAACAACAGCTCTATAAGAGCACTAAATAACACAAAACTTTCCAAGCAACAATTGCTTTTTGAGGATCACCTTGAAGAAGGGAAAAGGCGATGTGACAAAAATTTTGGCACCTTTCCAGTTTTGCGCATATCCTGGTACGGTAAGTTTCTAACAACTATGATTTTCCATAGTCCAATGCGTCCTCCATCATCCGGAACATGTCCTTCTGTTGAGAGTTTGGAAAGAGTTTGTTCATCAACAAACATGGCAAAACAAACGTTTTTCTTGGAATATTCACTGATCTGCAACGAAGGTTTAGCATTGCATTAATGAAGTATAAGGGAAGCATTGTCTAATTGGCCATATTAGAAACTTAGTTGAGATTTCTGCAACAATAGCACAATTGTCATGAAGAGGTAGTAACTAACATAATCAATATGCCTAATGTGAGCCCCAGTTATCGCCACAATGGGGAAAGGAAAACATTTGCTAAATTGGCACGTAAGTTTGTTTAACGAGCAATGACAATTGCAGATGGGGTGACAAACTAGAATTTTAAATGTCATTTAATAAACTAACCGTGATTAGTGAATATAGACGACTAAACTGACAATCATAACTATTACTTTTACTCCAAGGCATACTCCATTCTTAAGCATCAAATGCAATCAAGTGTCATCCCTGCATATCCCGAGATTCATATACCCATGATCACAATTAATACTTTCCAGTGACTTAAATTAGTCTTGATATACTAAAGCAGGATATCTAGTAGCTTCTTCATCTAATTCCAGTATATGACTCATTAAGACATCACTACGTACACAAAAAGCAGGGACTTCCAATTGCAACAGACTACAGTAACTATTTTGATCTATAATGCAACAGCAAATAAATTCTTAGCCATGACCTGAAGTTGTACATGCTTTAGAGGAAATAGAGTATTACCAGTTTGCTGGTTGGCCTGCGCAGGAAATCGGAACTTCCAAATATGCATGATGACACAACAACAGTACAGCTACTCATATATTTCTTGTCCTTCTCATCTAAATCAAAACCAGTGCTTGGGGATCCTTCTGGTCCTTTTGCAAAACCACAGTGCATTGTTTGATTTTTTGCATAGAAGGACATCTCTCTCTCTTCAAGGCTTTGATGACCGCCAAATCCAGGTTCAAAAGCATCACTTTTGATAATTTTCTCCTCTCTTTCAACATACCCCAATGAGAACTGTGTTAAATTTACGAAGTCTTTGGGTTCAATCAAGTACTCGACTGAATCTAGAAATGTTACTTCGCAAGGGAAAAAGCCTGGGAAATCACATTTGAGGCAATGAATAAGAGTACAGGAACTCTACAGCTATACAAATCCAAAAAAGAGTAGAAAGAATAATTTCAGAATTGGCCAGAACCAAAAAGGAACATGCATAGAGCAGTCTGTAAGGGCAACCTAGTTCACACATGTCATTGCAGGGTACAAGAAGTTTTAGGCGTATGCAACCTTATCCTTGGGGTGGAGTTGTGACTTTAAGTCGTAATGGAGCAACCTTACAGTAGCACAATAAATCATGCTCATAGACAAACCTTTCCATGTTAAGGGTACCTTCAGATGAGAAAACATACATATAGTCTGCAAACCTTTAGTYGCGTCTGGCCCTTCTTTTATATAATCTTTACTGGTTGTTTTGTCCTTTTGTTTTTGGTGGTTCTGGTTCTCGTTCTTCTATAAATGTTCCTTCTTCAATATACATAGTTGTCTAAAGAACAATTTGATGTTAAACCTGATGTGTTCATAGACCTATATTTAAATTTATAAAGCCAAATATGACATTTCTAAATCATTCTAAACAATTACGATGATATCCTCAAGGAAATATCTGCCTGTTATTATGGACCATAGAAAGTACAGCAAAAGATATTTTTCCAGGAAAGAAACTTCATTACAAACAAAGTATGGCAACAAATTTGGGTGCCAAAAGTAATGGCAGTAAGATAAAATGATAAAACTACACTTACGCTGCCTACGAGGCTTTTTTCTTGGTTGCTGCGAGACAGAATCTAGAGATGCTTTTTCTAGTATTCTTGAAAAGCCTTCTCGAGATGATTTTTCTCCTACTCCAGAGTCATCATGCATGGATGAACCTTCTTCTTTTCTCAAAGGTGAGAGGCCATTTTCCAATTTCACTGTATTAATCAATTCAAGGCATGGTGATTAGCCTTGGCTTTCATATGAATGCACAAAAATTTAGTTTTCAAAAAGAAACAAAAGACTTTTATATCAAGTTATTACAGTACACCATGTATCTTATGAAGTTTCAGTCATCATTTGAAATGGTTGCAATGTAAGACAATGTATCTCATTAAATGGTTCAAATTAAATTTTTTAACTTGTTTCATCAAGCCACAATGCCAGGCGGTGCAAGCTAATGGAAAGCATCAATACCTAAATATCAAAACCTAGGAGCTAAATGCCCTAGCTATGTGGTGCAAGAAATAAACAGGTGAAAATCACCATTTATCTAGCCATTAAGAGAAGAGGAGGCTTAGAATTAGTTTCATAGCAAGACGGATAGGTRTTTAACAATTTGAATGGAATGCTTCAAATATTTTAGGTCATCAAGGCACTAAAGTAAATACTAACTTCCAAATTTGGAATATCTGAAAAGGGAAAAGAGAAAAGAAAGGAAATTTTGTAAGTCTCACCAGGGAAATGCATACTAAAACCAAAAATCGCCAGATAAACTAGAAAGAGCATGGCAACTGAAAACACCCAAAACAATAATCTTTGTGCAGAAACGCGACTAAATCTCCTTCCTCGGCGAGAATTCCGCAAATTGGTGTCACTGTGAACTAATGACTTATCAGGCCCGCTACCAACTCCCCTTCTTTCAGGCAAAGCTTCACCATTCTGCTTATAAAAGGCCATCAGAACATACTTCCCAAAGCTCAATACCAGGCCGGCTCATCTGTAAAAACAATAAAACTTTGCAGATACAATTAACTACAAAAACCACTCAATAAAGTACTAGTGATCAAGCGTCAATACTGAAAGTTCAGATTATTTTTGCGAAAGAAGGATCCAGAATGTTAAACAAACCAAAAGTTGATCCAATATCACCGACCCGGAAAATAAAAAATGACAAACTTTCAAGCGTTAATACTTGCAGCTGATGAACTTCACCGTCCACTTCGCTTTTCTTTAATTATACTTCCCATTTTGCAAATTTACACCAAAATATTCAAATTTATATTGCATAAATTCATGGACCCCAATTAAAACAAACGAGGTAAAATTAGCTTATTTTTACAGAACTCCGGGAGCTATACCAATTAATATTCCAAATGTTGGTTAGCGAAAAAAGTACGAGTTCCGGTAAATGAAAAAAAATCGAAAAACAGAAACGAGAAAAACCGATTACAAGCGTAAATGGTGAATGCATAGAAATGGAAATGACSGGAGCGACGAGAGACTTGACGCTTTTTCATGTAGAACTGTGAGATCAGTGGAATGAAGAACGAGGAGAAGAAGCTCGAATACCTAATTCCATACACTGAGACGAGCTCAGTCAACCGCGGGTAACTAAACATGCCATAGAATAACTGAAGATCTTCAGAGTGGGATTCTACCTCTTGTTTTTCACTTTATATTTAAGGTTAATTATATAGAATTATTACATTTATTGCATTTGCTTCCTCTACCCCTTAAAAAAAAAGTTTAATTACATTTGCATCTGAGGTTAGATGAACCTATCAATAGGCCCCTAAATTTTGAAAAACTACGATAAAACCCCCTTAAATAGTCAATTAAGTGGAGTTATGTGAAAATATTTGAATCGAATTTAAAAGAAATGATGTCGTAATGCATTGGAGTATAAATTTTGAATCTCCATGTGAGAAGGTCAAGCTTAAACTTACCTAAATATAGTCCGAATAAGATATATTATATACATTAAAAATAATATATATATAAAAGTGAATATTGCTCATTTCCTTCTACTATTTTTATTTTTATTTTTTTCTCGATATTTTATTTAATTTAACTTTAATCATTCTCCCATAATCTTATTCAGATTGATTTTTAATTCTTCTTTCAAAATTTATGCTATTGATAATTTCTGCTTGTATCAAAATATAAACAAAAGTATAATATATTABGTCATGTTTGATAAAATTGATGATTAAGAACTAAAGTCTAATAAGTAGCTAATTTTTATATATTTATCTTCTAATGATTGAATATAACTATTAAATTAGTTGAAAGTGATTAATAATCAATCGAATAAAATTTTTTATACTGTCATTTTTATTTTATTAATATTACATATGAGAGAAGGATGGTTAAAGAATCACTTTCTTAAAGTCATTAAATTAAATGTATTAAATGATAAATATTATATCAATACTGTATGATTTTAAAATTTATAAGAAGGGGTGATTAAAATATATAAAGATATTTCAAATTGTATGATCAAATATTTATTATATAATAAACTATTAATTAATTTTATTTTAAATACTAATGAACTCTTAAATTTATTTTTATTCACATAGTATATGTAAATTTTGAAAGAGAATACAAATTTAAAAATAGAAAAATGCAAAAACAATATACAAGAAAATATTTCATTATAATTGAAAGTGAAGAGCATCTAGATGGAGCAACATATAAGGGACAATTTTGTCATTTCAATATCTCAATTCTCAGGTGTTTTATTTTTATCTATGAATAAGCAAATAAGTTGGGATGTTTGTGCTAATATTAACTAGTTTATACTTCGTTTGCAAATAACTATAAGGTCATGTGCTATACTGATACTTTTGTAATTTGTGGGGATAAATCSATATTTTCGTTAAATAACCAAAAAAGACACGGCAGGATTCTCCGACTTTCTCCCAGCGAAGAGCAGCGGTCACTGAGTCGAGAGCTGCAGAGAAAATTCTAAAGATGGCGACGGAGCTTGAAGAGCTGCTGGGTTTCCTCTCATCCCCTTCTCCTCCTGTAAGTCTTACTTATATGCTACTTACAACTTTGAATTGAATTTTGTGGTGTAATATGATGCTATGTGCAGTTAAGAAAAGCAGCGGTCGACATAGTTCGGGATTACACAGGGTCAGAGGATGGTTTGCAATCTCTTGGAAAGTATTCCAATGTTGTGGTTCCATCTCTTTCTCGTCTCTTWGCTGAAAAAAAGGTTAAAAATTTACTTAAATATCCCTCTTCTGTCCCGTTTATTTTCTCTTCTTCCTTTTTCTTTATATGAATAAGTTCATTAGCTGGTAAAATGGTTAGTGGGCTCTTTAAAGAGCTAGTTATATGAAGGAAAGGCTTGAAGGATTAAATGATGTTATGCCCTTATGCATTTAGAAGGGAAATAACACATATTTTTAGTAATTCTTTCGTACAACCTTGCTAAAGCTTAATCTTTTCTTTTTGAATTGAATGTGCTGAACAATACTGAATAACTTCAAGAAGTAAATTGGATAAAATTCTTTATAAGGATCCATTTGGACATGAGGTTCTTTTAAAAGTTAAGTAACCCACTTTAGTAATGTTATTGTTGTAGGAGGTTGCAGAGCCTGCGGCACAAGCACTCGTCAATTTGTCTCAGAATTCAGACATAGCAAAAAAGATGGTAGATATGGGTTTAGTTAGAACAGCTATGGATATTTTATACAAGCAAGATTGCGATATTACACAGTTGCTGGTTATGCTTCTTGTCAATATTACGCAGCTGGATGCTGGCATTGAATCTTTGCTTCAGGTGATTCCCTTATGTTCAGGCTCTTATATTGTTTGATAATGTGGGCAGGATAAAACATACCGTCTTTTAATTCAGCAGATAATATTCTGTCGCTTCCTCTTAATTTAGAGAAAACTTGTATTTTGTTTGTTTTGCAGCATTTAGCGCATATGTAAACTTATGCTGCTTTAATTCTACCTAGGAATGTGTAGTTGGGCAGTGTTTTTATTGCTTCTTTTTTCTTCAGAAATTTTCTCCTTTGAAAGCATTATTGTTTGTGGTTACTGATAGTTTGAGTGATATTCCTTGCTGGCAGTCTGGGGATGAGAAATTGCAGGGCCTTCATGTCATGAAGCTTGTGAGGTCGTTCTGTACATCATCGGGAGAGGGAAAAGGTACATATCTTATTCTTCTTTCTGTGCTCTTTTGTATTTAGTCCTTCTTGCTTCTGGTGAATAAAGGAGCAGATAGATTTCCTGGTTGACTAATTTTTGGGTCTAAAACTCTCAATCAACTGAAATTTGGCTGATCAGGTGATGACTTTGAACATGTCGGTTCCATTCTTGTGAACATTTCAAAGAAAGAAGCAGGAAGAAAGCTTCTGTTGGATCCCAAGCGTRGACTTTTGAAGCAAATCATTAGGCAGTTTGATTCAACAAATCCGTTACGAAAGAAAGGGGTAAGTTTGAGGATATTGCTTCGTGTTTTTATGCTTTCATTTGCCTATTATCAAATGCAATATATTTTGGTTTGTCACTTACAAGAGGTAAGARTGCAAGCTTGCATTCTTAAGTTACACTAAATTTTGGTTTAGAATAGCAAATTTTTTTCCTGCATTCTTCTTTTGGATACCCATTTCATGTAGTCTCTTCCATAGCCACATCAATGAACAGTAGTGAAGTTCTCAGGGATACTGTTTCACGATAGACTTGCCTTGTTGGAATTATAATGAGTATTGTTGGTTACAGACTCTGATTGGAGTTTTCTGTCTAATCTTTTGATTGCTGTAGTCTCTTTCTTAACCCTGATAGATGCTGTGCTAGTTGGACTGTAGTGTGTGGTTATTCTCGTCTGGCATGGATTAGGTTATATGGAAGCWAGTCTTGTCTTGGTCCTAGTCAGCACAACTTAGCCAAATTTTAGACCTTTAGTTTTCACTTTTAGGATGCCATTCATATTATATGCATTGTAGAAGCTTACTGCAAAAGTTTTAACAACAGTTCCTTCAAATTAACTCTGAAGAAAACGAGGTAGATACTGAAATTTGGAACTCAGTCTCTTCATGTSCTATTGTGCATAATCTGTGGGAATTAGGACATAAACTCCTAMCSATTGAGGTTAGGAGGTTTCTGAATATGGCGGCAGAGAAATTACTATATTTAGTTTGGATTTCTGAATTATGTCAGTCATGACAAATACACCTGCAGAAAATGTCCCCGAAATTTTACTAACAAGTAAATTTTAAGTTCTGCCTGTTACTTATATGCGAAAGTTTACGGGACAAAGGTATTTTCCATTCTGTAAAATGTCCTTTTCACTTTCTGCTTACAGGTCTCAGGAACTATCCGTAACTGCTGTTTTGAAGCTGAAAACCAGCTGCAGAATTTGCTTTTGATGTCGGAGTTTCTGTGGCCAGCTCTACTCCTGCCAGTTGCAGGAAACAAGGTGATCATTTTCATTTTTAACTTTTTCCCATCATAAATTTTCAGTTCACATTAAGAGTCATCACATGATTTTTTGCTGAGTTGATTTTCGGAAATGATAAAAGCAATGATGATTGTTGTCTGATGCTGACTTTTTGTTTTGGTCCTCCTGTGTTATAGAGTAATTTACAATGTAATTTCTTGCTTCRGAATTTCTTTATCTGGTTTGGACTTCAATTGATGTTTTCACTTTGTCTCAAGTTAAATACTGTTGAGGATATTGGATGCTCTGATATTGTACATTTCATGAAGCCCGTCGTTTCCAATTGAAAGTTAATTCGGTCTGCTTGTTTCACTGGTTAAATGGTATACTTGAGAGCCAACATGAAATTAAATAATTATAGTTTGAAGTTTCAGGGTAGTAGGAACAAACGGTTTATTGCAAAGTGAAATGGGAGAGAGCAAAAGTATAACTCAAAAGAATCTAATGATATTGGCAATTGGGAGAAAGCTACATTAGAAGACACAAAAGTGGGTGAAGACTGGAGAATTACAAAATTGACACAGAACTTAAATCAAATAGATGCAGAAGAATGATTATTTTTGGTTGAGGGAAAGAGTCTTGAGAAGCTATGAGGTCAGAGTTATTTTGGTACATTGATGTGAGTTGCATGAGCTGATGGATTTTGGAAAAAGCATGCCATGATGTGATTTGGTCTTTTTTATTCCAAGTCTTTCTGAATMATGAGTTTTAAAATTTTTGTAACCTTGTCCCTAGGGTACAGACCTGTAGACAAGGAGGCTGCCAAAACGGAAAAAGAAAGAAAAAKAGAAAAAAATTCAGCTAGGTTTATCTGAAACTAATCTGATGGCGAGAGCTTGTAACCTGAAGGACATGCTGAATACGTCAATATGCTTGACTTCTGGTCATTCCAAGTGAATTGATGAATATTCCTGTGATCCATTGGTTGAAAATTCTATTTGTAAAAGGAATTTTCCATTGAGGGTAGAGTTGGATATCCATTTATTTCCCAATGTCAAATCTACAAACTATTGTGGTGCTTGCATAAAGAGACATGTCTTTCACCTACAGAAGACATACCAATTTCTAGATAAAGTTCGTCATGGATTTCTTTTCTTGTTTCCACATTTTTGCAAGTTCTTATGTTGTTCTTTTAAGAKAGAGTTATGGAAAAAGGAGAGATAAGTGAGAGGATGATAGGTCTGATAAAATGAATCAAAACTCAACCGAGTTAATATCAATGGTCTCATCATAATATAAGTGCTTTGGGTCGTTTCTTTTCTCTCTCCTGAGTTATTTTTCTTGTTCCACAGATTTATAGTGGGCAAGACACCTCCAAAATGCCACTTGAGCTTGCAAGTGCACTTTCAATTGAGCGTGAGCCAGTTGCCGATCCTGAAATTCGTGTCCAAGCACTAGAGGCTATTTATTTGATTGTGGTGCAGGTCAGACAAGCAATCAGTCATTTTATTTTCCAGATAAAAATCTGGTTCTTACTTTATTGAGGACTCTAACTTAAACGRCACTAGAGATTCACTCAGCATACTTCTATGTCAACAGTAGATTTTAACTAACATTATTCAGGGAGAAAATTTTGAAGGTAAAAATAATAGTATCGGACTTTGAAGCTTCCTATTCATTGATGGTTTAGTATTTTATTGGTTGAATACAGAGATGTTCATGTTATTGCCGCCGACCTATATGCAGGTCTTGAAAACATGGTATTCATCATCTCAATAGAGTTTGGCATTCTAAGTGAAAATGCCTCAAGTCTTTGATAAGTAATGGCTTTATTGCTCCAAGAGCGACATAATTACACAAGAATGTTTTAAAATTTGCCTAAGAATGCAATCCAGTAGTCTTGGTTCCAAATAGGATTCTCAACATTCTCAAAAGGATTTACCAGTTCTCGCTCTTTGTAAGGCCCATGCTAGTCATGCCATAAGATTCCAATTCCCAAGCTTTGTCATTGCCTAAAGTTGCTTCTCCAAGTCTCCAATTCTTGTGCATATTTTGAATGTCTGTTGTGATGACACCCTCTGTATAAGTGAAGAATCAAATTTCATTATTTCTGGATAACTTCAACATCTCTGTTCATAGAAWGATGTCTTTTCAAAACAAGCTTTTCTGCTYCATTATCATGAGTTWCCACCCTTTCCTTCTACGTTCTTCCAGGAGGGAGGTAGAAGAGCATTTTGGTCAGTTAGTGGACCTCGAATACTGCAAGTAGGTTATGAAGATGAAGAACATCCAAAAGTAATGGAGGCATATGAGCAAATTGGCGCCTTGGTATTAAATATTCCTTCTCCGTGCTTCCCATTCATTTTCTTTGTAAAAATGGCATTTCCATGTGATTGAAAAAAATGTTGAACTGTCTTCTCTGGTTGTAACAGTTGATTCAAGAGGGTGGTTTGGAAGATTCATCCTCACAGACACCTTCGTAGTTCATATTTACTATCAAGAATTTTTCAGATAGGGCTACTTGTCTCAAGTTGCCTGCAGCTGCTACGCAGAAAAGGACGCTGGAGCTCTGATTTACAAGCTAGATAGTGGTTATTGATCTCCAAGGATAGCAATTAAATAGACTGAACTCTGGTTTTTCTCCTATTTATCTTTTTTTCTGTAGAAAACAGACTTAAATGAGAATGAAAGGAACTTGTCATTTTCAGCATGACATTTAYCTGTAATTTTGATATTCGTTAATTGTAAGGATACCATAGGGGTGCATACTATATTTATTTGATTGAGATGAATGTATGGCGGGATTTAGCTATCTTTTGCATTCTTGACCAGCAGCTTATTACATGATTTTTCAAAGAAAACTAAAGCTTCTGTAATACACTCTCGATTCATTATGGACAAGTAAGAAATTTATTATATATATATATATATGTAAAATTTTACAAAGAGCCGAAGATGGCTGTTATATCGCCATCTTTTACCTCCATCCTGGCCTCCTCTACGGGGCAAACCAAAGGATAAGGATGTAAATTTAAAGGGGTCCGAATTAAGCCATAATTTCGCAATCAAGCACCGGTTTCTTCGCGTGGCGCCAATATCTCCCTTCTTCATTTTTTAACCTGCGCGCCAAAGCAAAAACCATGCACCCAAAATGGGGATATTATTCAGGTTCCCGCCTTTGCCGTAGCCCGTTTCTCAAAATAAAAGCGGGAGAAGAAAAATGCAGGTTAGAACAAAACACAATTGTTACGCTCTCGTTTTCCATTCTTCAAGACTCTATCACAATGAATATCGGTGAAATTGCGAAAAAGCTTGGGCTTTCTGGATCCAAACTTCTCGTCCGTAAAGCTGCCGAGCTCCGCCGCCTTGCAGATGTCCAATTTGACTCCTCCATCATCGGCGTTGTAAGCCATTTTATCAGCTTAGAGGTTTTTGTTTGCGTTCAGAGAGAACAACGGGAATATGTCGTTGTGATGCCAAATGAGTTGTTTCTTATTTTGTAGGGGGAGATCTGTAAGGCTATTATATGCTTAGAGATTGCTGCAACTAGGTAACTTTATCCTTTCTTATTAGTTGATGTTGTTTCTGCACTTTCTAATAATTTTCAGATGGGAAATTTTCAGCCAATCCTATGTATTAAGGCTTTGGGTTAAGTTTAGTTTATTCAAGATGATCTTTTTTCTTTTAAATTATAGATTTCTGATGAATGCAGGATGGATGTCATGTTTGATCGTCAGGCGGCAGTACGGTTGAGTGGGATGTCAGAGAAGGCTTACATTAGATCCTTCAATGCTATGCAGAATGGCATTGGTGTCCAGTCTGTAATCCATTTTTACTTCTTCTTTCTTGGTTTGGTTTTGTTCACAAACTTAGAGTAATTGGATCTTTCTGTTGATGCAACTGATCAGTTGTTTTTTGTTGTCTATTTTGCAGGAACAAAATTGATGTTAGGGAATTGGCAATTCAATTTGGATGTGTAAGGCTCATTCCTTTTGTCCACAAGGGCTTGTCTTTGTAAGTTCTAACGTAACACTAGTAGTCTTATCGTAACATGCTTGTCTTGTGTTTGACATTTTGACAAAGTGACTACACATTATTATGTATCCCTAAACTAATGTGAATTTCTTAGATGTAAATATATCTCTTGTATGGATCAATTTGTAGTTGGTTCAACCTATAACATGAATTTACAGGATCAATTAGGAAGTATGAAACATCTAGYGTCGAGTTATTGGCACTCTCATTTTGGAGCATATATGACAAGTTCGCTTGATAGGGATTTAAGAYTTTTATTTGGTGATGATAGTGTTTAATTGGAAAATCGTTCAAGCCTTTCTTGTGCTACTTTCAGATACAAGGATAGGTTTCTTTCTTCCTTGCCCACTTCTCGTAGAGCAAGTGCTGACTTTACTCGGCCAGTTTTCACAGCTGTGGCATTCTACCTTTGTGCTAAAAGGCATAAGGTATGACAATGCAGTTCATCTATTTCCCCTGCATTATTGGTGAAGGTAGTAGATGGAAGTGGAAATTAACTATTGATTTCTGTGCAAATTTTGCAGCTGAAGGTAGATAAGATAAAGTTGATTGAGCTCTGTGGTTCTTCTGAATCTGAGTTTTCAAGTGTAAGTTATTGAATTTCTCTGTTGATGTGATTTTTGATATACTCCGTTTCCTATTCTGAAATATTGTACCATTAAAATGTTATTTCAGGTATCTACCTCAATGAAAGATCTATGCTTTGACGTGATTGGCACATCTAAGGTGAAAAAGGATCCTAGGGAAGTGAAAGCAAACCGAGGTAAAATATGCTGGTCATTGATCCTTCAGCTGTAAATTATGATCTTTGTTTCTATGCTATATTTAGCCTTTCATCTATTTGATTCACTTAAAAGGCTGAATTCGACTCTTAAATTGTTTCATTTATGCAGAGCTATTAGATGCTTTGCCTGAAAAGAGGAGGTTGGAGGATGGTGGCTATACATCTGATGAAGGAGAAGAGGTAATTCCAATCAGCATGGCAGTATAACATGTTTTACAATTGATCGTTATAAWTATAGATGTGTTTTGCAATTCAAATAGTAAGAAATGATACCAAGAACTTAAAAGTGCGAACTGAAATAGTAAAAAATGATGCCAAGAACGTTAAATGCCAACTAAAGATGCATGGAACAGGTTTATTCCAATTCTTTTAGGCTATTTATTATGCATGTAACTATTAAGTTTCTTTTTTCTGTAACTGGATGTTTACATACCTAATACTATCATCCACATACTCCTTTTATCTATAGTTTTGCTTTGTCCCTATATTAAAAAGAAACCCGAAACCAAGGAGGTCCCTAATGTTTCAGCACGGTTGTGTCTGTTTCAGAGGAAACATAACACGAACATCTATGTATAACCTTTTGATTCTGATATTCTTGATATCCTTACTTTTTATGATGTCTTAATTTACAGAGTTCTGCATATAAAAAGCGCAAGCGAACAGAGCAACATGATTATGAAGGGTGGAAATCTGCAGTTATGAGTTCTAATGAACACACAAATGGCAAAGGTATTGAGGCATATCTACTCTTTTCTTTTTTGTTAATTGTTTCTTAAAATATGCATTGCATCCGTTTTTAATTGATTGATCCTTGTTTATGCTATATTCATTAGGTCCTATTAAGAAAGCCAAACAAACCAAGCTTAACTTTTTGAAGAAAGCTCCTAAAACCCAGGTGGAAGCTACATGAGACAGTTTCTTCTCTTACAAAGTTTCTGGGTTGATATTCCAACATTATCCAACTGGAAAGGAAGATGTCAAAGAACTTAAAATTATTAACTATTATTCTTTTCAGTAATTAACAAATCTGATATCTTCTCTTATCCTGGAGATACTTTCCTGGCTGGCTCCTTTTTATTTTTTTTTTCCTTCTTCTTCTTCTTATTTGTAGAGAAATGTAATTGCCTTGTGCTACCAAGAATGGGTCAATGGTGACAAGAAACATTCTCTGAAACCAACTTTGTGTATAAATGGTTATATGATTCAATACTAAAAAGACTTAGTTTAGCTGTACTGTTATGATACAGTTGAGGGAGTTCTTTCAACAAGCAAGTCCATTCTATACTTGGGTTAATGAATCTTTCTTCAACTCTCTTATTATTTTCAATAATAAAATGGCAGATTCATTTCATTTTGTATCTTATTGTATTGCAACTCAGAAAACAAGGAGAATCATCTGTTATTTTGTTTAATTCCTGCTAAAAGAAATAAGGGAACATTCTCATTATTGCCCTCGTAGTCTGAAGCTTTCTTGAATTTAGTATGCTGATAGGGAATGGGAGTTGCAAGCTAAAATGTGGCCAGCTAATGATATCCCATTCTTAATTTGCTCCTGTAYGGCTTGCAGATGAACCCTGAATAAAGAATAGTTGCTGGGATCTAGTCTGAGTTGGGCCAGGTTAGGACAGATGATCAATTAATCTAATCATTTCCTAATCAGCCATCCCCAAGACAATTATTCAGAACAAGGAATGTTGAATAACAATGATAATAATAATAGATAATATCATAATATTGCAAGAAAATAATGATTTAATTAGTGAAAAACCATTCTTGTTCTCTTTACATGTGGATGATGATCAATGAACAGAATGATTCAAAATGTAGAATATTCAATAATAATAATAAAGAATATCGTACGAAAATAATGATTTAATTAATAAATATTATTCTTGTTAAATAGTCAAAAGACGTCATGCTTATTGAGAAGAGAAAGATCATTATTTTTTCTTCTTTTGCCCGTAAATGGTACTTAAAGAAGATGATTACCATTACCACACCAAATGTATATAATTAAAAGAATGAGTCAGATCATGGGATATTTAATAATAATAATAATAAGTATAAAAGAGAATGTCCATGAAGATAATAATTCAATTAGTGAAAATCGTTATTATTAGATAATTAAAAAATCTTATACTTTGGGAGATCATTTTTATTCTTCTTCTGCCCTCGTAAATAGTATTTAAAGAGGACTGTTAATAAATCTAATGAAATATTTGTGCAATCACAATTATCAACTATGAGGCTTATTCCCAGGCCTAAGTCTGGTCTAGAGTTTCACAATTTGACATACATTTTGTTTTTCTTTTTTTTGCTTCTTCGTTAGCTATATAAGATTAAAATATGTTATTATATTATATACTATTATTGTTGACATTATAATTGAATTAAATGATCGTCACGCGAAGTTGAGCACTTCAAATTCATGTTAATTATTTGATATAAAGTTATTTATTAATAAATATCAACAAAATTTACAAGATAAATAAAATTATTACATTACTAGCTCTAGTTTTGACTATGACATCGAAAACTCCATTTTAAATAATCGAAGCCCTAATAGCTATAGGAGGGAGGATAAAACGATCATCAAATAAAGCTTTATTATATCGTCATATAAAATAAATTATTTCCTTCAAAACAAATAGTCCATTCTCTACTACTTCTATCACAGATGAAAAAACACGCATTTGTCTTCCCAGGAAAGAAGGCGGCTTCAAGCCTCTCAAACCCAAAAACAATCTTGCAATGCATATAAGCGGGATTTAACGAACTTATGACAAATAGTACAAGTTGGGGAATTCAAAATCGTGACTCTAAGTMAGAAATAAGTTTTCTTGAGTCTTTTTCACCAAATTAACTCATAGCATATTTTCACTTTATAGATTTGTCATATTGTGATAGTTTCGAATTTTTTAATATATTTTTTTATATATATTTGGTCAAGCTCAACTGATAAAGCCCCATTAAGAGGTGTACTTTTAAGTTAGGGGAGAAAGGAATTTTGGAGTAGAAATATGCATTTTGAAGCATAAATTAGAACATATAACGTGTATATATATATATTCTTAATTCTCTAATGCTTTTTTACCCTTATCATGATGATTAATATTAATTTACTAAGAAAAAAATATTAAAAATATATTCATGTCATTCTCTATAATTAATATTGAAATGTATAATAAAAAAATATAGGAAGTGCACTTGAATTATACTAATTAATTATGAAATGTTATAACTTATTGGACCTGATTTTGCCTTACAATTCGGCGGTCCCAAATCCGTGACCATAGCGGCCGTACATAGAAACCAAAGCAAACCTCTTAGACCGACTAGGTCTGACAGCAACAGAGGTGAATATCAGGTGACAGTCAACCTCAAACACGTAGAGCTCGATGATCCACCACTCTATGACCCAAGTCAACAACTGCATTTGCCTTTGTCCGCACATTACAACCCCTACATAAAAAGTACTATTCACTCATAATATGGTCAATTTCTAATTTATTTATTTATTTTCTCATTATCTTGAATAAGCCACAAATTTTTTAAGCACTTTAATTTTAAAATATTGAGAAGTAGATTGTCTACCTAGTTTAAGTCTCCTAATACTAATAATTTTCTGTAATTTTAATTAATTTTTATTACAGTAAAAATGCCAAAAGAGGAAAAAGAAAAAAGAAATAAGAAAAATGAAAAATCTAACTCTTTATATATGCCTATAATTATATATCGGGGGTTACGAGAATATCTCCGAAACAGGCTCTGCAATCTGCATGTCTTCTAATTTGATTTCGTTAGACTCCGATCAAAGTCTACTCCCTTTTGAAGTTCTTGGATTRAAGTTTGAACTTTGAATTGAGCCCACCTCACAAAATATCTTCAGCCTTGTTTTCAACGGCATCGTCTGCCTTTTAGCAGGCAAGAAAAACTCAACTTTCCTAGGGTTCTTCAGCTTCAATTTATCTTTTTTACTTAAATTGAATTTATTTTCCTTTTGTCTTAGCTCATTTGATCCGTTTTCTCTTTTCTTAACAGCAACTGAGAATCTTGGTTTGTAGCGTATAGTGTTTTCTTCGGGAGCTATGGAGTTTAGGGGGGTAGTCGTATCTGATGAATTGTTGGGTACTTTTGTGCCTATACTGGTGTACTGGGTATATTCAGGTATATATATAACGTTAGGAGGTTTGGGAAATTATAGACTACACAGCAAGAAAGATGAGGATGAGAAGAATTTGGTACCCAAAAAGGATGTTGTCAAAGGAGTCCTTCTTCAGCAAGCCGTTCAAGCGGTCGTCGCCACCCTGCTCTTTGCTGTAAGTATGCTGAAATGGTAGCACGTTTTGCTGTTTTTATTATTTTTTTTAGAAATGAACAATCCTTCCTTTTCATATAAAACTTTGTTTGTCTTTCGTATTAGGCGGTTTTTTCATTCTTCCTGTGGTGATTTCTGGCTGTGATCACGGAATTCTCAAGACATGAATTTATTGGATAATGGAAATTTATTAGCASGAAATTAAAAGGCTAAGAGGGATAATCTGATTTTCGTCTGTCTTAGTATATGAAGCTTAATTATTGACCTCGATATTTAGTTATGTATCCTGATCCTGCAGCTTAGTTTGGAACATGGAGTTATATATGTGGGAGAGGAACTGCAAAAGTTCTGTCTCTTTTCCTTTTCCGGGATGCTGCGGGGAAGAGGGAGGGTGGGAATTAATAAAGATTAAGTTGACTTACTTTACTAAGTCAAATGCTGGGAGGTTAAGGTTTGGTCTGTTGATTGAGGATCCTGTTTGCGTGGTTACATTGGCTATTGACGATTCTGTTGCAATCAAGAAACTAGATAATGCTAGTCAAATTTTCATTTTTTTAGCAATGGAAAAAGAAAATATCTTTTCTGAGGTGAGGCAGTAGTCTGGGATTATGGAAAAGATATAGACGTGGATGCTGGGAAAGGAAGGATAGACGCTTTCCTAGTGGTTATTAGGTTTCTGGGAGATGACAGCAATTGCATCTAGATTTGGTTAATTACATCCTTTGTCCATATTACTCTTTCCTTGTTTATTTGGGTCTACTCCGACTTTTATCTTGTATTTTGTGCATTTGATATCTATGAAATCTGACCTTTACTTTATTTAAAGGGGAATTCGTTGGTGCGGTTGGAAATATGATTTCCTGTCTACTTTGAAACTTAATGACTTATGATAGGTAGGCCTATTTAATTGAGGCAGATTAAATAGAATTCATGTCSATGTATTGTTGGTAATAAAGAATTGAGAGGAGTACAATGTGGAAGTTTTTCAACAAGGACGGATATTATAATTTAAATATARAAATAAGATAAAAAATAGGAAGAAGGAAAGTAGGTTTCTGGGTGAAGGTAATAATGGTATCCTGTTATAAAGGGGAGTATTGAGAGGTGAGCATCGGATTGGGGGATGGTACCTGCTTCATTCAGTCATATAACCCCCACCCAGCTGCTAGTCTTTGGGAGGTCATCGTGTCCTAGCGTTCTTTCTGGTTTCAGGTTTGGACATAGTTTTGGTCAAAATGTTCCTGTTTGTATGTCATTCTTGTCGTTTACCAACTTAGGAGTGTGGCAAGTGGAAGTATTGTTCCATTGCTCCTGGTAAAATCCTTTGCACAAAGTCTATTGAGTTATCTCGTTTCAGGTATGTATTTATGCATTATGGTGAACCACAGCTTGTTTTAGTAATTGGCGAAACAGAAACAGAACATCTATTTAAGACTTTGAATTTGAAAAATGTTCAGGCATGCTGTAATGAGAACACCATTTTAACATCTTGCTGAGCTACTTACTGAGCTATTTTTGACAGGGTCAAATAGTGAGATTTTGATTTAATTGTGCTGGAAATATATTCTTTTTATGACTAAGGTGATGTGCTGCGGAAAATGCTTGTGGTATAGGATGATATGATTGAAATGCTTTCTTTGGAGCATTATTATTAGTCCAAAATAAGTGTCTATATTTGACTCGAGAGAAAATTTTGAGAGACTGACTGTATTATATTTCCAATTTTGACCAATAAAGTTAAAGTGACAACATTGTTAACTACAAATAAGTGACTACTTATGGAGGCTTTAACAAGATATTCATAGTCCACTAAGTCTAAATTAGGACTATGATTAAGGTCAATAATGAAATTTTAATTAGTTAGAATTGTGAAATTTAGTACATTCAATTTGGAACATCCAGAAATAGAAATGGCAACAATTTTTTTGGAATGGAGTATTAATTTTTGTCCAATGTCACTTAATGCTTCAGCATAATATCCCTCGAAAAGATTCCAAAGTTTTCATCATTTATAGAACATTATTATGTTGTAGCATTGGGCTTTTCGTTCTTCATTTAATATCTAGAAAAGAGGTAGTAGATTGCTCATGTGATTTAATCAACCAAGAGTACAGCGAGTTCTGTGGTTTTGTTCATCTAATCTTCGTTGTTGGCAGTTTTTCTTTTTGAAATTTTCGTCTGAGAAGAATATCTAATCTAGCGTTTTGGTTCCATTCAGCAAAAGTATAATCAACTCTCAGGCACGTCGAGGTGTCTTTTTTCGGAAGCTTTGTTGAGAATAGGTTATTGAGTTAGTTGACTGAGTCAGCTGTAACTTTGCGACAAATCATAATGATTTATTGCAGTGTCGGAATGCTAAGTCATTCTGGTATAATTTTTCAGTTGTGTTAGGAGATGCTTCTGTTTTCTCTTGAGAACGGAGAGACAGTGACTGGAGATAGACCCTGCTCAGTTAACATAGTCAAATAAGCTTCTTCTCAGATTTTTCCTTGGCTAATCCAGTGCAGAACTTGAGAAGCGTCACCCTTGTTATATTTGTTGATAGATAGTTTGTTTCCAAAGTAATAGGAAACTTTTGAATTGGGGCTTACTTCTCTACGTTACCTTTCATTATCTCAGTCTCAAAGCTTATATTGTTAAATATTCTTAAATGTTATTCCTGGAATGGGCAGAATAATTGCTTTCGGCTTATGTGAATATCTTTTGTTTATGGTGCAGGTTACTGGAAATAATGGTGAAGCTGAAGGAGACCAAAAGAGTTCCTTTGTTGGTCTAGCTAGGCAATTCTTTATTGCAATGGTGGTTTTAGATACATGGCAATATTTCATGCACCGTTATATGCACCAAAACAAATTTCTTTACCGACATATCCATTCACAACATCATCGTCTGGTTGTTCCATACGCTTATGGGGCTTTGTATAACCACCCTTTGGAGGGCCTGCTTCTCGATACAATTGGTGGGGCGTTATCTTTCCTCTTCTCAGGCATGTCTCCTAGAGCTTCCATCTTCTTTTTCTCCTTTGCTACCTTAAAAACCGTTGATGACCATTGTGGTCTATGGCTACCTGGAAACCTTTTCCATTTGTTCTTCAGAAACAATTCTGCCTATCATGATATCCACCATCAACTTTATGGCAGCAAATATAACTTTTCACAGCCATTTTTTGTGACATGGGATAGAATCCTTGGTACTTACATGCCTTATTCACTCGAAAAAAGAGCTGAAGGTGGTTTTGAGGCTAGACCTACCAAAGATTGCAAGGATGACTGATTATTTGTGCCAAATGATGTACCGCTACAAATTTTTGGCTCTCTTTCTGTTTCAGGCCTTCAAATGCTAGATTACTCCTGTAATCTGTATATATTTTTATATTTTAGATATATTGTTGTATAATTGCTTACTTTTTGTTCATACAAGTTTTGAGGTAAATAATGAAAGTCGATGCCCGTTAGCTCTATCATTTAATCTTCTCTGTTCCTTTATCTTGGCATGGTCCAAAATAATGAAATACAGAAACTTGTTTTGTGGTTGGAACTGCAGCAGAGAAACTGTCTGCATTATGCACTGTGTTTTCAGTAGTTCAACTAAAGAACCACCACTTCATCATTTTATTGCCTGCCATCCTTTTTCTTGTAGGTCATTTTCTACCTATTTCTCTTTAGGATTAGTCCACCTATCCCTTATAATCATACAGGCAATGTCTAATTGAAGGACCACTACTTTTTCCTTTTTGCGGGAACAACATGCCTCTGCKTGGCTAAATGAAGACGTTAGGCTGAGAAAATGATAGGTTACGCATTCTTTGGACCATCTTTTTATGCATTTCATCTCTTCTAATTGCATTTTTTTTTCATCCTCTGCTTCAAGTAGTTGGCCTTTCTGACCCTACCTTGAAATATTAAAGCATAATTTATTACTTCAAAGTGGTCCATGACAGCCATGCAACCTTATCCCAAGCTCCAGTGCTAATGCAAATAGCCTCCTGTCATAATTTAAGAGGGCTTTTTGTCAATACCAGGGGCTAATGTGGGAAACGGATCTGGTAGTCATTGTCCTTCTGGTAGCAKTTCTTTCAGCTATAACTTCAGCTTCTCAATCAGCTGGAGTGGTAGTCTTTGTATCGCATTTATGAGTTTTGTATATCTGTTGTCATATCAGTTGATGACCCCATAGTCACATGGCTTCTTGCTCCAACCTTAAACTCTAATTTTACCTCGTGAGACATTCCCGGACACGCCACTCTGAAAACAACTAAATTGGTAGTCCAAATTTTTAAGGCTTTCACTTCTTTGTAGTTGCATGTTTGACTCTATTTGTAGTAGTAAGATTAAATTAGATGTTCATATAGGCATTATGAGGGACTAATCATTTTCAAGGTAAGGTAGTTCTGACTTAAAGCAGGTATTCCACATCCAGATGGTTCCTTTCCTCTCCTTTTCACTTTATAAAGAAAGAGGTCATGCCCCTGAATCACGTACCTGCCCGGAGATTTCAGCTTAAACTTGCAAAATTTGTAGCCATTAGACTCATGATGCTTCATAACAAATATTATCCGCGATGTCTAAACCGACTAGAAACTCCAGTTTAGGGCTGTGCAAAAGTCAGACAGAGCCTGTCAACTAGGATAAAATCATTGTCTCAGAGACATTTGATTTTCGGTGCGAGCTGTGTCTATCTCCAAAATCACTCTCTTCGCGACCAGCTTAATCAAGGACTAGTTGTAGATCTCGTATTGTCCTTGGAAGCTACTTGCTTCCTGCATGAGGAAGAACTCTTTGAACTATAAATCACAGGCAATTAAGGTTTTCTTGTTGATACTCAAAGAAGCACCTTCAGCTGTGTAATGACAATGTCCAAGAAAATACTAGGAAAGGCAGGGATCATTCGTGCGGAATCCATCGTCCTTGACCTTTTGAGCCATAATGACAATTTGCAACTTAAAAAATGGCATGAATTCATTATTTTATTCAGAATGCAAGATATTCATTGCTTTAGCATATACTATCTACAAATTGCAGAAAATGACTATGCAATTTCGAGTTATTGTTCTTTCGTCCTGGTTCGTACTACTGGTCCTGAGTAAAATGTGCAGGGGAAATTTGGCAAAACTCTTGCAGTGGTCCTCAGATTATGATTCAGAAAACTTTAGCAGAAGTTCTAACTTGTAGCATGCGTCAAGGAAAATTACAACCTGAAATGACACTGGGTTGAAAGTTCTGAACATAAGCTATTTCCAAAGATACAGATTATGTGGATCCAAAACATCCCTATACTTATAGTTTTGATATTCAACAGCAGCACAGACAGGACATCCAAGGACAATCCTCCTTCTGTCGGGGCTTGCCATCTTAATTCAGTATAGAAATCAGCTCTTGTGCTTGCCAAACTTCTAACAAGTGGTTCCCTATTGCTAATGCTCTTGAATACTTGAAATTGGAACATCCGTATCTATATGTTTTAGGGTCGATGTTGCAAACAACCTTGTAGGGTGTTGCATATTGCATCAATGCTTATGCAGAACTTGTGTAGCCCATCCAGGCTGTGAGCAAGTAAGCAAGCCTCCGTCATAGCTAAAGTGGCCATTTCTTTTATCAAACCTGGAAAGCTCATTCTCAGCATGGAACCTYGTCATTGGCATTAAGAACTCTGATTTCTCATGTCCTCCAGTGAGTGCTTTCTCATTTGCTTTATGTACATCTCCAGCAACATTGATGGCCTTGTGACTGTTGCAACCTGAAAGAATACTTGGACGCTTCCTTGGCATCTCTTCGCCTGGTGTTTTTTTCCCAGTCAAGGCCATATCAGGAGTTTCAGTTCTCGTGTTTGTCGACCTCAGCTCTTCTGTATCGGACATCACTGAGAAATCAGCTGCACTAGCTGTTACAACGCTCCATTCTATGCTTGCTTCGCTCGGAGCATAACATGTTGCCTGAGTGATGGAGCTGGACATACCATCTGATGCTTGCCTCACGAGATATTGGCTAGGATTTGTGGAGAAACTCTCTATCTCAAACAAGTCTGAACTTGCGTCACTATCTGTATCGTTGTACTTCCTGCCAGAATTGGCAGAAACTTCAATTTCTTCCATCTGTGGAACGATTGCATCCCAACTTAACATGTTTAGGCTTCTGTCACGGCCTATGGACTTCTTTCCTTTTCTGCCTATTGGGGAGCCAAATACCTCCAACGAATTTCTTCTAGTATCATCTTCTAAGACTACTACCTTAGCTCGCTGCACTTCAAGAACATTGTTTTCGATCTTGGAATTAGAAGCTGGGAATCTAAAATTGTCTTCTGTGCTTAATCCGAGTCTCCTGCCGTGCAAATCTTCCCTCATCAATGGACGTGCACGAGACTCAATCTCGCTAACCAAAGCGCCACCTTTTGTTGATTTACTTGCTTTGCCATGAACCAGTCCGGTGCTGCCACTCCTTTTGGGAATGTTTTTGCCAATAGGGTCATCAATGTCAACTGAGTTCTTGTCACCACAGGAGCAAGGACAACCAAGGTTAGCTAGGAAACTTTTTCGATAAGCCTTGTTTGTTTTCTGGGGCTGATGATGTCCAGGAACCTTATGTAATAATGCTCTTTGGCTGTTCAAACTTGACTCAGAGCGGATGCTTGGAGTTCCAGACCGATTTTGTAGGTTCACTGGATACAATTCAACTCGAGTATCTTTCTTTTGAGTGAGAGGAGAGCAATTATTGGCAATTCTTGGACTCTCATCGCCGACTTCTTCGTTGAAATACTTCTCGGCGTTAAATACATCGATCTCATTATCCTCAACCTTCTTGCTTACAAGATAAAGATGCTGGTTTGAGGTGGAGATGTGGGGCYTGGGGCTTTGATTACACTCTGCTAGCTGAAGTATGAAAGTTCCTTCAGCACCATTCAAGTAGGAGGAAAATGAGGCATCACAAAGATTGCTGCTAGTTTTGTAAGGCAAGGTTTTTGGGGTGTTGCTATCTGATGCTGCATTAAGTGTAACCAAAGCCATGGAGAAGGTATTTGGCTGAAGAAGATCCAAAAACACACCAGAAGAATTATAAGATCCAAGAATGAAGTACTTATAAAGCACAAGACTACAAATGAAACACGAAAAAGACTTCAGCAGTAGAAGTTACAAAACTGGGTTGSTTCAAGATTCCCTGATTCTCCTTGAGGTGATCCTGAGAAAATCCAAGGGAAATTTGGATGTTTGTAGTTCTGGTGCATGCAGAAGAATTGCAGTGGCCTTCTGGGAGGGAAACTAAGAAACAGAAGGGAGAAGAATGATATGTTGAGGGACTGGACTACTTGGCACAACGAGTACCAATTTAATACGAKCCACGTGGAGGAATATGGAAGGGTAAGTATTGTTGTATCACACAATGATTGCTGTGACTTCCCAGACAGTTTGTAAATGGTTTTTTAACCCGAGAGCTGATATAAMCTTTTAACTTTACCTAGTGACTAGTATGATGTTGATGGTGCSTAACCGTAACAAACCTTGTTCTATTTCTTTCTTTTCTCCTTTTTCCGGCGATCAAATCATTTCTGCATCAGGGACTTGGTCTTCATATTGCCCTGATTTTCTTCACACTGCAAAAGCTATTAAAACCATAGAAAACATTTGAACGTCCAATAGCAACCTATTCTTTGGATGGCCATGTTAGCAACATCGTCCTTTTTCCCCTACTTGGGAGAGGRACTAGGTAACTTTAACAGCTCTTTAAAGAAGTCAAGGAGAACTCGTTGCTTTACAGAAAACCTTTCGGCTTTATCCTCAGTAAATTGTGAGCTAATGAAAAGGAACTTGTTCTTGAATCACTTCAATGCATGTTATCAAATCATGAACGGAAGGAGGGTAGGAATATGTCACAAATGCCATAGATGAATGCTGCTCTCCTCTGTCCCACATTAACTTGCTCACAACCCACAAGTTAGAACACAAAAACTACTCATTTTTGTTGCCTACTGCATTCTGTGTTGTGAAAATAATGGCCACAAGATTCACAAAACCCACTGTATTACAACGAAGCGTGACAATATTTTTAGCAAGTTTTAAACACTTCAGATCAATAATAGAGAAATAGAAAAACACCTCATTTGTCGGAGTCGGAAATTCACTTGCACAAAACAACATCATTTCACAGTTCAGTTGGTTGGCCATGCGAGTATAGTCCCCCGGTGTATCATGGTCGCACAAGGATGAGGATCCAAAATAATTCAGGGCTGGAAGATTTTCTTTCTGAAATGTTAGTTTCATTGGTCGACTGGTCGGATTTGTCGAGATGAAATGAAAGAAATCTGGTTCTCATTTGGGTTGTTCTGTTATCTGATATAAATGCCATGAAAAGATATCAAGCTTGTCGCACTTGAGTGATCCATTTCTAAAAAGAATAACCAGCGGTTCCATTTTCATGTGTTAGATGACAAAATATTGCAAATTTCCTTTCAGGTATACTAGACAAGACTGGGTTATGTTTACCTTCATCAGGTGAATTCTTTCCAACCCCCCCCCCCCCGACCGCCGCACACACACACACACACACAAAAAATAACAAACTTTGTTTCGGAAAGTTTGCTGGGACTCTCGTTACGTAAGCAAAAAGTTGTTACCAAAAGTTGCTTTCAGGATAACAGGTAACAGAAATTGATCTCAAGATGGCCAAAGTTTTTCTTCAGCTAACGATGGCCAATTGGTTAGCTACGCTACAGCTTTSTGTGTTTATCTTCATTTTTCCTCTTCTTGCACGTCATTGTGTCAAAATAAAGCTGAGATCTTGAAGTTATATGCAGACAAGTCACAAGCTGTTTCTTATTGATAAGCTACTTTCTTCTTATGAGTTTGTCGGCAGAGGATTTATACGGTCTTTTTTCGTTTCTTTCTTATAGCTTCAATAGTTTCAGTGTAGTTTTTACTTGAGCATAACTAGCAACAAAATTTTCACATTTTTCCAGTTGAAGGATTGCAATAACTTTTTGGTTTAGAAACGCAAACGTATAATCTAGTTTTAGAATTTGAAACATACATCTCAAAAACTCTGCTAAAATCATTGTAATCATCACTCGAAACTAGGACCATATGATGGAAACCTTACCTGAACTTTGGACTCTTGGGTGCACCGTGGGAAATGAAAGATCTGCTTTCCCCCTGGCTTTTCTGATCTTAAAGATTATCAGTTGAACTTCTTAAAGAACTGGAAGATTAGATTTGCCCACTGACAGCTGGAAAGATGTAGTTATCTAGATAAGCTAAGTTTGATCTCCAGAAAAGAAATTAATCCGGATGCAAGAAAGCACTTGTGTTTCCATAAACTGGTGTGTCGGCACAAGGTGGGAAGGTAAATTTCGATACAGAAAGGCGGGCCAGGTAAACGATGAAGACTACAACAACCAAAGAGACAGACCCAAGAGGGCAAGAATCGGGCTGGTGTAAACACTCTTGTCTTCTTTATTTTCCTTTATTTTGTTCCTTGCTTAAACTCCCAAGTCCTGAGGACTACTAAGAAAAATCCCATCTTCTTTGAACCAAGAAATAATAGATAATATAAAGTCAGAAGAGCCACTAATGTTTTTTCCTACTTTAATGGGATCAGAAGCCTCCACAAAGACATCCCATAACAGCACTTGAGAAAATAGCAAGCTTCCGTGCAAAAACCATTGGATCACACAGAGAGAGAGAGAGAGAAGACGACATGATATAGTTATAGATGCGTTCGCTGGGAGGCTAGCAGACCCACATTAGCAGGTTGCATGTGCAAATAGGAATGGTTTACCCTCAACCGCCAAAGATATAGTGTCTCAATTCATTAGAAATTTCTTTCATTTTTTGGTCTTTTCTTCATACAAAACTGGTTTTTCAGGACAAGAAAGAAAAACAACTAATTAAATAAGCAACGAGGAAGAAACATAGCAATATGAGCACCATCCTCAATCTGCACAAGGCAAGAAATTAGTACCTCACACATGAAGACTGGAAGCAAATATCATTTTCATGAATTTTGGTTCTTACATCATGCTAAAAGGTAAACCCGTCCAATTTGGCATAAAGGAATAATAAATAAAAGAAATGTTACAAGTACAGCATAATCATCTATATTTAACTGACCGCACAAGTGCTAGTTAAGCCTCTCGCCAAGGTTTAGTCTCTCTGTGAGGTTTTAGCCTCTCGGCAAAAATCTCTCGTGGCAAAATCAATTGCTGATCCTGGGAGGCCTATAGAAGAAGATTTGTTGAAGTATTGATGCTCTAAGTTTTCAATGATATGTCAATCCCCCCTGTCTTTGTGGAATTCACTGTGTTGATGTGGAATTATTATCTCCCACAACCCAGTACTTCTTTACTGCAATCAATATTTTCTCTGGTACGAGAGGACCATCTTCATGATCCACCAATCTAAAGTCCCACCTAATGCCGGCTACTATCTTCGTCACCTTAGCAAGCACGTCGACTTCATCCCTAATTATAACAGAACCTTCTGGCCTCAGAATGCGGTCCATCTCTAAAAGAATGTCTTCAAAGTCGCACCTGTATTGATATGCACAAAGTCAGATTTAATATTGCTTTCGTTTTTCATTCATTTAATTGAGGTATAAAGCAAAGAATAACAAGCTGTATTACAGTTGACAATAGCAAGAACTGGCACATTAAGAAAATTTATAAGGGGAGAATCATTTTGTCAAACTTTTCCCAGTGTTTAACCCCCAGCAGTTATCTTTGAAGTGAAAACAATTCTCTTTAAGGCACATTTCCCGTTCATGTTTGCAAGAACTATAGATCTTGAAGGGTTATAACTAAGCCAGATCCAAATTTCAAGTCRAAGAAAGCAGTCAAAAGTAGTGACACAATTATTTGCTTTCTGTTGAAAAAGAAGTGTATCTATCTATATAGAGAAACAAGTATGCTGCAGGGTAAATATAGACACTCCAAACATAAAAATATAAAATTCTCAAAAAGGAAAGATAATATAGCTTGTACTATAGCCACCCCCTGGGCACCACCCAGGAGGTGCAATGCCCACTTTTCGTAGGCAAGTTGCCACTGGATAGAGACCATATAAATATMAAAGCCTAAAAGGAAATACAAACCACAACCTCTTTTCCTTTTCCACATTTTCTTCTTTTTATGGGGATTTCCTTTTCTTTCCTATTTCGAACTCCCGTTTTGAAAGAATTGTGAAAAGACAGATAAGGCATTTACGTGAGAAATGCACCCACTTTTGACAGCATTCAAATTATAAATCATTGTACTCTATTCCCTTCTTAGTGCCCAGGTCTTTTTAGCATTGCCTGACAACTGAGTTTCGATTAAACAAATTTGCTGCTATTCCAAAATCACAATCCAATCTTTTAGCACACAACCATAATCAGGTGACCCCGACACTCTATCAAGAATAACTATGCAGGAGAACGTAATAGACTAAAAAAGAACATTAGATCGACAAGCATCAGGTAAGCATAAGTACTTACTTGTCCTTGTATAGACTGAAAAGACCATTAGCATGAATGAGGTCGTATGTCCTGGGGTATGTAGAGAAGCCTTCACACCTGAAGTAGAGAGATCACCATAAAAAAACTTTGCATCTTGAGGAGAAGTAACATAAATGACAAACAAAAGCATGCGATAAGATACAATTCCTTRAGCTGATAGTTTATCAAATACACATGCAAATACAAGAAACAGATTAGACATAAATACTTCACAGATTAAATCTACAGAATTTTGTAACTTTTAACTTCTAACTTCTTGTGGAGACTTCAAAACAAGTAGAGTTACGAATAGGACTTGAAGGAAATAAAGAGATGGAAAAACAGGTAAATAGAAAGTAATACCAATCGTGGTAGATTCCAATCAGTCCTCGTTCGTATATCACACCCAGGGTACTTTTCTCAGCAATTGTAGGCACAACATTCATAACCCAGAACTTCGAAGATTGAAGTGCCGCAGCAAAACCTCCCAATCTAGCATTCATATCCATGATGTTACGATACCTTCCTGAGTCAATGATTTTATTGATCCTTTTATACGCACTTACATGCTTCTTCCATTCTTTGCTGTCTTCCTCATAAGATTCAACAGAAACTCCACTAACAGATCCACTAGCAATTCTCGGGGGAACCGCATAAAGTCTTTCAGGGAATGGCTTGAGACCTTCATTACTCTTAGAACTGGAGGATGGTGTTATGCACGCCTCCATTTTCTTGTACCTGAATATCATTTGAAGCATATTAATCACTACATGCAACTTGTTATTTGCCATGCATCATGAACGCAACAGTCAGAAAGCCAAAACACTAATCGAGATAAAAGAGAAAAAGAGGGAAGAAAGGGAACATGTTGATTCAAAGTAGAGAACTCTGCTAAGGATTATCTTTATAGAGTTTTATGAAACATGGACGTGGACCAGCTACAATAACAGTGTGATGGGAAACAGTAACAGCATGAACTCCAAAAAAAATTCTGGAAGAATCATAAAGAAGATGCTCAAGTGATAGGTGTCTTTCAATAGATAAAAAGTAAATCTCAACCATAATGCTATTCCTGAAGAGCTCACATTAATAACAAGGTTTGGCACCTCAAGGCTTTTATTTCACCACTAGGAGACAAGTGTTTCCAGGATCTGGATATTCACCCACTAAAGCATTAGATCATCCAGGTTATGAAGGGTACCTCACAGAGAGTACTATCTAAATAACGAGGAAAGGAAAAAGAGTATAAAGGGTATAAACTATAGTGCACATCACTCTGCCATGAAAAGCATTAACTTCCCAGTAAAGGTTTGGCACCTCAAGGCTTTTATTTCACCACTAGGAGACAAGTGTTTCCAGGATCTGGATATTCACCAACTAAAGCATTAGATCATCCAGGTTATGAAGGTTACCTCACAGAGAGTACTATCTAAATAACAAGGAAAGGAAAAAGAGTATAAAGGGTATAAACTATAGTGCACATCACTCTGCCATGAAAAGCATTAACTTCCCAGTATTTGTTTACTTAGACTTTGTTTTCTTTACAAATTTGAGAGTAATTTAAAAATTAAGCAAGAGAGCATACCAGACGTCATCTGGATCTGCATCTTTACAGAACGTAACATCAGGGTTTTCTTGCTCGGCACGACATGAATCAGCATCTACTCTTTTCCGCCATACAGCAATTTCAGCTTTCTCAGACACCTTTTCCCAGCATAGAAGCTTGGCAGTCTCTTCAATCTTTCTTTGTTCTTCTTCAAGATCCTCTTTGGGGCGCTGCCATGCCTTATAGTTAGTCTTCCAATTGATGGGAGGGCCAGAAAGAACCCAGTAACCACCAGGTCTAAGAACACGATCAACTTCTTTCATGTACATTCCATCTGCAAAGAGAAAGACCCACAGATAGAATTGAATAAGTCGCTCGAAATAAAGTAGTGGTAGAAGCTTCTAATCCAAAAGGRGGACAAAAACCTTAAAAGGGGGCAGGCAACTTTGGAAGAAAAGGAGAACTGCTTAAACTATGTCTAGGGCAAAACTAAGGAATTCTCATTAAGTAGTTTGTCTGTGTCTACAGACTGCAGACTGAAAGACTAAATTCGGAAATTAATCTTACCATTTGCAAACCATGGGATTAGACAACGGGAACAATGAGCCATGTCAAAGGCACCAGAAGGATATGGCATTTTTATGGTTCCAAGAACACCAATAACAGCAGGAACACCCCTTTCAAGGGCAAACTGAACCTGGGCCTCATGTGAATCTCTTGGTGCAAATGACATGGTTATTACATTTCTCTTCCATAGATATGCTCCCCAACTTGCAACCTAACAGAATAAGAGATTGTTAAATATGCAAAGATAATTATTTCCACCAATTGGAATGTGAACCCAGATGGAATGCATAGAAGAACACTATTACTATTTGAAGAAATTCACGAACAATTAGAGAACTACAGAATCCACTTTAACATACCCCACAACCAGTGTCCAGTGCAGTGCGTACGGTCCCATTTTTAATCGGTATCACTGAAGCAAGTTGATCAATGTACTTGTCTGCCCCTTGAGGGAATTGTGTACCCCCACCAGGGAACCTAAACACATTGCCCTCATACTGAATCCAGTTTTGAATAGCCTTCTCAACTGTCAAGCTCTTATATGGTGCATTGGCATAGGGAACATAATCACGGCTCTTTGGCCATGGAAATGGAGTTACATATCCTTTTGGTGCTGGAATAAGGCAGTGTAACTTCTCTTCCTGAGGAGGGCAATGCCTTTCTCTGTAGTTCATATTTTCCCTTGGGAACTTCATAGCACGGTTTTGATCCTGGCATGGAGTGTAGTCAGTGTAGCGAGCATCGCATGGCTTAAACACTTTGACATCTGAATTAGATTCATCGATCATCCCAGCTTCACCAGCATGATGGGTTTCAAAGTTAAGATTTGGAAGGACATTGCAAGCAGCACCACTCTTGGTCATTTCCAAAGCTATACTGTCCCCCTTCCCAAATCCACTTCTTTGCCATGCTCCAAGCAAATAAAAGAAACAACACAATCCTGCTACTATAAAAATTGATACAGAACTCCTAGTCCTACTATCACCCGCGTATAGTTTGTTGGCCATGAGATTCCTGAAATAATTCCCACAATTAGAATAAGCACAGGGGAATGGTGACGCTCACATGTAATGATTTAGTTCATTTCTATGTCTGCATATGGAATGTTAGAAGCAGGAAGGATAGATCCAATCTTCAGAATGGTCAAATCAACTTCTGTATGAGTGCGTGCTAGTAAGTAAGAATTTACAGATAAAATCACCATCCCACATTCCACATCATGCGAACAGTAAAAGAAAGTTTGGGGGGGAGAGAGAGTTCAGCAATCCTCATCAATAAGATTAAGAAGATATTGGCAACATGAAGGGTTTTCAAGAGACTCAGATTTAGATTCCGATAAACACGTAAAGGCTTGAACTTTTTCCTTCACCATGAGAGAACATGAAAATTCAGCTAAAACCCAGATCAAGAGGAAAACGGGAAAAGAATAAAAACAAACATTTGATCAGATAAGTTTCCATAAATCGATCACATTATTATCTTCATCCAACATTAAATGGTCAGAAAACAATCAAGCTCCTAATATAGAACTCTGCACATTCAACGACCATACAAGGAAATACTGCAGAACATTAAAAAAAGAAAATCACAAACACTACATAATCAAGTGCTATAAGTAGATAGTAACAACATCACAGGTACAAAAACAAAACTTGCCAATTCAGAATAAAAGCCAAAATACTGAACTCAAATTTACACATGCCAAACAAAGATAATATGCAAACTATTAGCATAACATGAAGGGATCTCAGATCAAGTAGAAGGGTTGAAAAATCTTTACCAATCACATCAAAATCAGAACTTTGCTAACGATCTGAAACCTCTCCTTTTGATAGTCAATATTCTCTTCAAGCCCACGATTAAAAACAACAAAAAGCCAATTACAGCAGCATTCTTGAAGCTGTATTGTCTTCGATCTTGTGGGATTACTATCTTGAGCTAATATAAGAGTGTTTTTCCATATAAGGAGCGATGTAGGAGCACTATAAGGGCAAAGTGCTCATATTTATGGCTATAGATGTAGAATCCTAGTGATAGATCAAGAAAACAAAACACACGTCTTTGTGTCTCTTTCTCTCTCACGCACATACACACTAAAATATCGTACGACAAAAGTGAATCTCGAGCTTCGGTGCTTTTGGTTTGTTTTTCCTAATAATCGTAGAAAACCGGGGACTTCCGCGTTRTGCTACAGTAGGAAATTCTGGGACGTTTCTTGACTGAAGAAACTGATCCAGTAAACCACAGAGTAACACTCACGCGTCCAATGGGAGATGATGTGGGTTTCTGTCATTGGTTCGGTCTTTATAGACCAAAACTGTTTCCGAATAGAGTTTGACGGTGTTCTCGGGTGGGTTCAAGTCGGGGACCCATGCTAATTAAKCGGGCCAGATCCCAGATCAGGGTGGAGAAAAATTGGACCTCACACGCGGAGATAGTTGTRGAGCACCACTACTCCTTTAACGTAAAAAAGGGTGACGGGACCCACATTCATGTGTATTTCCAATAAACGATTCGATACAAGAGAAAATAAACCCCAGCCGGGTCTCGTTGAATAAAATAATTTATACAATTTGCAATTATCCATAATTAGAAAGTTCAAAATTTGAAATTAATTTCACAATATAATAGTAGTTTCCAAATTATATAAGACCTCTTTAGTAATAGGCTCGTCATTATAGTAATTAATTTTTTTACTATTTTCGTGACTAATATTCATGTTTATTCTCTTCATGTGATTATTGTTTTAGAGTAATGATATATGATATTCATTTTAAACAATAATTATAATAATAAATAAGTTTGTCATCTTAATGATTCTATTTGAAGAATAATTACATTGGTGAGACTTGTCATTTTAAATGAGTAATTATTAAATCAAGATTTATAGTTCATTAAAAAAGTAATCATGATAGATTTAAATAAAATTGGACTTATTTGGTTTATGAGTGGGCTCTCGAATATGATAAATCTTTGTATTTATTTAATTAATGCAGCCAAATTTTAATTCCGATTCCATTATGTTATTCACTAGTGATAATAATACTATTATAAAYATTTAAATGGTATTCTACCTTCGATATTTGTATAAATAGAGCCTAAATGAAAAAATTACTTCACATCAAACATGAATAAAATTATATTTAAATAATTTGTATAATTATAAATTAAATTTCTTGAACTAAATATCGAATTGAATCTCGAGACGAGTCAAAAATTCATCTCTATGGGTACTTGTGGCTCTTTCTTTAGTTAGCTAGATAGAAAGATGGGAAAAAGGGATGATAGAGGATAGAGAGAGAAAACACATGGTCCATTAATAGAAAGTCGGCAAGAACCAAACGGCTGTGGATCCGCGGGATTAATTTGATCTATGATAAGTGAACAGCCTTGGTTGTACTTGAGGTTTGGGTTGTGTTTTGACCTTGGTACTCGATTAGTAAATGTAATTTGACTTTTGACTTATGGAATTGGTTGTCCACTATTATTGTGTGACCTTCAAGTAGGAGGAATTTCCGTCTGTGTTTAATTTTCCTTTCAGTACAAGATTTTGATGCCCTGTCGTGGTTATAGTATGAATTGCTGTACAAGTAGCGACATACTGAAGAGCACGTTTTTAAATATTAATTCTCATAACATTACTCATTTAAAATTTAAAATTTGTAATTTATAAAAATCGATTTACAAAATCTTGTTTGCGGAAATGTAAGGAAATAGCACTATCTTAATAACGGGATAGAATCAAAGATCCCATGTAGCTAAGAATATGGAAAGATATATATTGGAGAATTTTATACAAAAAATATTTACGATAATGGTCGGATAAAGAAATATGAGATTTAAAAGAAATTTATTAATTTTATCAATTAAATAATTATTTAATTAATTCTCGTCGAACATTTTAATATATCARTCACTATATGTAATAAAATTACATTCAAACAATTGAATCTACGTATTTTTAAATTATGAATTAGGAACTCGACCAATGAATAAATTAATTGAGTAAAACAATTAGGCTTTGTTTGATTGTCAAATATTTTGTACTGAAAAAATAATTTGATTCATTATTATTAATTTTCAGCGTTTCAAGAATTACATTGACATATGGAAAGGAATCAAATTCTTCAAACCAAAGAAAATAAATGCACAATTGTTAAAAAAAGAATACTTGTAGCGATGTGGTATTTTGATTATTTTTCTCATGATTTTAAAATAAAAATACGCGTAATAAATTTTGATGACTTTGATGCTATAAATTTTTTCCCAAAAAATCGTCTGTTTATATACATCATAAGCAAATTTAAGATTTAATTTTTTATATTTAAATTACGATATTAATTATATAGATAGGATTTTGATTATTATATCCATCCTATTGTTTTGAACTAAAAATAATTTTCTTTCTCCAAAAGTTCATATTTATTATAGCAATTTTCTAGGAGAATTATGATATTTAGATTTATTTACTTAATGAAAATAAGTATAAGTTTAATTCATCTACTTCAATKATATTTCAAATAACAACGTAATATTTTTTAGGATAAGACTTCATTAGTATTTAAATTATTACATCCATCCAGTAGACTAATTCAGACAATTTAATACACATATAGATTCCCTTTTTATTTACATTTAATTGTCTTCCAAACAAAATAACTGAATTTAAAAGAATTTTAATTTATTAATTTTTAATTTAGAAAAATAACAATCCAAATATGATTTTATTTTTCCTTCAATTAAACGAGACTATATATATTATATAATATTACTGCCAGTATCATTTTCCATATGATGGAAAAGGACGATGAGGGTTGCTTTCTGGGACTACCAAATTTGAAAGGTTCCTCATCCATCATGCTCAAGGATGTCAAAACTAACAAAAGTTTTCAATTATTATTTTATTTTTTGAAAAAACAATATTATCATTAAAATGGCTTTTCTCGTGGCAAGGATTGCCTTGTTTTATACTCAACTATCATTTGGATTACCTATATATCTATATATAAATTAAAAAAGAACATAAAATGGGACCATCATAAAGAATGGCGAATTTAATTAAATCATGAAAAATAAATAAAAAATTGACTAACAAAAAATAATCATCAGCCATATGGCTTAGTATAAATGCACGAATCAGTCATTAATAATAAATAAATAAAAGTCTATAGAGAGCGTTCTTAACCTTCATAATTAATTATTGGAAAGCTCGTTCGAAGTTGACTGGATCCGTGTATTTAGTCAAACCTTCTCATACTATTGATAGGCCTTCAACCCAGTCTAATTTACTCCAAAAAAAAAAAAAAAGGAAAAATGAAGTGAGGGTTCCACCTTATTAATTTGTGATGTAGATTGAGCGGGAACGA
>MEJB01000051.1:2833224-2860303 GCA_001752375.1 Rhazya stricta
AGAAGAGAATTCAAAAACTACACACACTTATTCAATTTTGTGAGTAAGATTAAAAACGGGAACGATAAAAAAAATGAATATGATATAGACCGGGCTTGAAATAGAAATTCCGGTCGTAAACAACGGCTTAATAAACTTAATTATTTTAAATTTGTAAATTATTCTATCGCTTTTAAAAATTGGAAAATATAATCTTTTTTTACCTCTTATCCTTATTTATTAGTCTTATTCAATATCTCTAAAGATTTATTTCAATGTGTTTGGACAATCAGTTGTGCCCCAAAGCAATAAATATTCTTAAAAATTAAACGAAGATTAAGAACGTTTTTTATTTAAAAGTTTATAAAAATTAAATATTTCTTTATATATAGTGTATTTTTACGACAAGAACGTTTAATTTGGAAATAAACATGTTATATTTTCGATTAAATTTAACTCCTCTATCTTAACATTTGATATCACTATATCACTCTGACACTAAGTTAATACAGAATATTATGCCTAATTCCAAAAAAGAAAAGTTGCAAATTTTTAAAAGTGACCCATGGGGTTTGAAATTTAACTACTCAATCTTCGCACTTTAAATATGTCTAAAAAAGTGGAGAGGAATTAGACTGATTTAAAATTTTTGTTGAAAGATTGAAAAGATAGATAAAAAAAAAAAAAAAAAGCTATACAGTTTGATTTCAAGGAAAAGTTACTCATTAGCCGTTGCGTTCAAATTATTTATATTTAAAAATTGATAAAGATAATATTATAATTTTGATTAATTATATTACTAAGTATTGAACTGACACATCAATGAGTAACAATGGACTGTTTTTTCTTGGGGGAAAATCTGTATATCATCACTGATTAAACTTAATCAAATTCGAGCTCGAGATATATTCGTAAAAGTCTAACTTTTTATTCAGTGAGGAAACCTCATTTTCGGGGACGCAGAGCACCTAAATGATTTCATATAAAATGGAATGAACATAAATATAAATTCCCTTAGGGAAATAAACATGTCTCTCCTCCACCCCTCCCCTTCTCCCTGTAAACTAAGCTAGCTTGTTATTGTAGAAATGAAGCTAATAGTCGTATAATTCATTTAACTAGAAGTACAATTTGCGTTAGAAGTTCTCCAATATACCCTTTCATGGATATACTGAGAGAAGGTTTCATAGTAATATACCCCTTCAAAGGCTTGGGCTTTTTAGCGGGTTCACTTAAACTTCAAAACAAACAAAGCCCGTGGGACTAAAAGCAGTTGCTTGGCTAATCCATTACCCTATAAAGCCCAAGCCCTTGTTCTAAATCTTTTTCTTTATTAATTCGGGATTTCTTTTTCTTTTCATTTTTGGGTTTAATTTTGGGTTATCTAACTAACTTATCTTCAAGGAACTCGAGCAAAACTTATTTGTTGAACCTTCAAGACTCCAACAATGGCGGGCACGCTATGTACATCTTTTGCCAAGTCTTCACCCTTCTTCTCTGTGTCTTTTCCACTAAAACTCTTGAATAATAAATCCAAACCAGTAGCTCAATTTCGTCCTCACAGTCATAATTATGGCCTCGCTCACTTGTACTCAATTCGGCAACCAAAACCAGCTCTGAATTTTGACGGTTTCATTCTTCCAAGACCAAGCCCACCTCTCGAGAGAGGACGCTGTTGCATCTGCTTTTACTCCGGGGAAGAATCAGAGCAAAAAGTGAGAAACTTGATAATCACAGGAATTCTATTAAATTATTGCTTCAGCTCTGTATTGTTGATTATACTGTGATTAGCTTGAATTTCTTTGGCCTATAATTGATATGAATGACTGAGCCTTGTATGTGACTTTTCAACTGAGAGAACTAGAAAAGAAAGGTCAATCATATTGACAGTATGAAGTGTTTGCTCTTGTTTATTTTCATTTGTCAATTTCTTTCTTTTTGGTTGGGCAGCCAAACTGTCGTCGTCGCAGATACTTCATTGCAGACAATCCCAATATAGTAAAAGATTAAATTATGTTGGGTAAAATGCAATCTAAATAGTATCTAAGTGGCTATTAAATATCAACAGAGTTTTAAAACACTAGCAGTAAGGTTAGATGTTAATAAACATATACCTTTTAAAGATTTTTAACCAAATTTCATGGGTTTTTTTGTGCAATGGTCATTCAGGAGGGTGGATTAGACTGGCCAATATTAAAACGGTGGGACGTGCCATGGAAGTGGCAGAYGGTTTCCCTGACCTCCTTGGCTTGTGGATTGAGGTGACWTTTGCATATTATGCGCAGCTTGATCTTGTGAATATTATTAGATGTCTACTTAACATATGCTACCTCATTAAATGATCGTCTAGGACCGGAATTGCATTATGCTGAGACATGGTTTTAGTGTTAGTGTTTTTTGTGCTTCCAAAAGTGGCATGGCTTACATGAATAGTGAAATTATTTCTTCTGAAGTGAATTTGTTCCATTATTTTGTAAAAGTTGCTACTGGAAGGTCAGATCTTCACTTCTTTTTCCTGTTCCGTTTGCCTTCTGGCTGTCTATGATCAGTAACCAAGTAATGATGTTTAAAGCAAACCTAATCATTTTCCAGGCAGTTTTGTTTTGACAGGATTAATTGAGACAGCAGCAGTACCATATTTMGGACTTCAAATTGGAGAATTAAACATAGATGAGAAGGCAGAAATATTGTTTGTGGACCAAGCGTATGGACATCTATTCTAGCTATTCATGCACTCTTGAAATGTGAAATTTACATTCAGGTCCAATTTGTCACTTTGCACTTTTGCAGTATCACAACTGCAGTTGTACTTGCAGTCTTATACGGGATTACCAGTTCATTTGGACCATTACCAGATGATGTATTTCGCTATGGTAATGCTTCTGCTCTGAATTCATCTTTGTATTTTAAGCCAAGAGGAATATCTTTTACACAATGGTTATTCTTGCAGCTTGTTTTGCGTTGAAGTATTTACATTTAACTGTTTTGGAAAAAAAGAGAAGTTATGAATCTTCGCAATATAAGTTATGCGCAGTTGGTGATGAGTGTAACTACACTGTATGAGCGCAGTTTGCTCTCACACTTATAGTTCAGCTCTGTTTTTTGGAAATAGCTGTTCTTCTTACTGATAAACAACATCCAATTTTGAATATCTCAGATTTGAAAGAACCATTCGATCTTCAAAAGGGGTGGCTATTGTGGGCAGGGATTGGCCTTGTTGGAGCTCTTATTGCTATTGCACTAACAGGGGCTGSAGTTTCCTTCTTTAGTGGTGATACTCCAGATAGAGAGGTCAAATTTCAATTYGCTCTAATAGTAAAGTTTCATAAGCATGATCATAGAGGAAGAAAAGTGACATCTGGAGTTGTGAGGTCAAGCTATTTTTCATGGAAACAGACTGAACTTGGATGAAAGCCCGGACTGCTATTTGTTGAGGCAGACAAAARGGCTTGGTAAAATAGAACTTTTGAAATGTAAGGAATGTGAGTAATAGCGTTCTACAGATAGCTTATTGAAAACTTTAGACAGCTAATTATGAGTACACACCTACGAAACGTCTTTATGGATTTTGTTTTAGTCAAGTGGATAATAATTGCAAGTGTGGTTTGTTTTATCTTGAATCTGTATTCTATTTTTATTGAAAATCATCTTCCATGGAGCTTTTTCCGGCCATTGATGAAACTTGAGCCTATTGTCTTTGGATTTTGTACCYTCTGCATAATCAGTTATGTCAAGAAAAGGAAATCAAGTGCTTGGTTCTTTCCTGTTTCATTTCATGAAAGTATATTGATTCTCTTTATTGGCATTCTATTACCTAAATATTTAAGAAGACTAATTGATTTCATAATAAAATTAACCAGTTCACCTAGACCAAATCTACCTAGAGGCCATCCTCCTTTCGTATGTGATTTTGATTTTGTTGTGCCCTCTTCTGCCTTCTGGGTTTTCAGGGGAGTTGTTGAGGTTCTTATGGACTTCTTTCCCCCCAATTTTGTACAGACTGATGCTCTTGTTCGCTTGSTTCCTCTCATAGGATCCTCAACTATCAGGTAATTATAGGGAACTTGTATCATTTCTGTGAAAGTTCCAAAAAMTATTCTTTTATGTGATCTWTTGCTGTAGCTAAGATTGGATTAGAGGACTTAAAAGTAAAAGAAGATAATAGTTTTTCATTTTCCATGTAGCACTGCTTGCCTAGTGGGTATCACAGGTGTCCTYGCTCCGCTTCTTGAGGAGACCGTCTTTAGAGGTTTTCTTATGGTGTCTCTTACCCAGTGGTATGATTTGCTAAGGAAATCCCCTCTTCAAACTTAAAGAGCTACTGTTTAATTTAATCTCTGGAAAATATTTCCTTATCTGTATAATCCGGAGCTTTTGAAGTTCCAACATGGACTTCAAAGTTTCAGATTTAGAATCAAATACCTTTTAAAGCATGATGACACATGGTATCTTCTGTTCTATGTTAATCATTACAGATTCAAAATAAATATCAATTGTAATTGAAGCTAAACATGTTCTCATGCTTTGTATATCTTTGTAGGTTGCCCACACCACTTTCTATTCTTCTTAGTGCTGCTGTTTTTGCAATTGCCCATCTCACTCCTGGAGAATTCCCTCAGCTATTTGTACTCGGTAATGCTTATCCATAAGGTGCAAAGTCTTTAGAACAGAAATCCCCTCTTATCCCAAATAACTAAAGAAGAATCCCAACTTGAAATAACAAGCTACAACATGTGAAGAGATGCTTATTAAGTTTGGAATGTCTAMATACACGAAAACATGCTTGAATTTTACTTTTCTTATGCTTCACAAAGAAAAGGTGAATTCATTTATCTCAGCATGAAAAAGCTTTCAAAGGATGATCTAATAATTGGAATTCCCTTATCAGTTGTAAACTTCTTCGGTCATTCAGTTTGTCCTGGAACTTCTAATTGTTTGAGCCAGTTGATGATATTGATAATAAAGAAAACGACAGCCAAGTGAAGTAACAACTTCTTTAACTGAAGAAAATGAAACTGATGAAATGGAAGTAATGCCTTTTTGCATTCAACAAACTTGATACAACATATGCTTTATCCTGAAGATGGCATTTTGTTAGTTAAATGTTGTTAACTCACAAAGAATACTGATTATTCAGGGACTGCTTTGGGGTTGTCTTATGCTCAAACGCGGAACCTTCTAACACCTATAACCATTCATGCTCTATGGAACTGTGGAGTAATCTTACTACTTACACTCCTTCAGGTAACTGTTTCTAGGGATCTTTTATGGCCTCTGATTACCATATTTATATCACAACTCATTGTGCTACTCGACATTTCATCTGTMACTAAAAGTGTTGATACTCTTTTGGTATAAAATCTCTTTGCTGTGTTGTTCATCTTATGCATCTTATGCTAGAACTTAAAATGTAGTATTCCCTGTGCAACAAACTTTTRCAACTCTATTGTGCTGAAACGTTTGTCATGCTGTAGTTCCTGCAGTAGCTTAGTACAAATTGTAAAAAGTTGCCTTTTKCATATGTATTATGGCATGGCTGCAAATGTTCATTCAGACTACRCCCACCGTTCAACATAGTACTATAGTGGCTTCTTTCAYTTTATTTTTCCTTAATGATATTTGGATCAGTTTCAAATTTTGTTTCTGCAATAAGCTCTGAAAAGAACTATTCGTGGTTGTTTCTGTTTGCAGCTGCAGGGGTATGATATCAAAGAATTGATACAAGCATCCTGATTATAATGTCAGCAGTCAGTCTACCACAATGTGACATGTGCAGGTTGGCATCTACAGCGATTTTTGTTATTCAACAAAGAAAATTTTTAGATTTGTTTATAAAATCAAAGGAGGATGACCCCAGAAAAGCCCGAGCAATATCTGTAATGTGAATTGTGAATTCTCATGTATTCTGATAAGAATWTCTCTACTTTTCAAGCTTTACATGTGGTTGACCATGTTAGGGAAGGTAGGTTATGATGGCTTYTAATAAGATTGCAACTTCTTCCAAAGCCAAATGCTTCCTGAAGTTCTTGGACCCCATGTCTGGCCAAATTGCTTTGTTTTCTGAAAGATTAAAGCTCTGGAAACTTGCAAGATTTTGTGGTGCTTGGCAAGATTAATCTCCTTTGGCGCTTTATAAAAATTTCTTGATTATCATTAACCTAGGAACTAATTTTGTTACTGCAAAAATGTTTTGTAATTTGGAATCAAACCCATAATTGTAGCTTCTTTTAACTTTTCCTYCGCTTTWTSCTTGCAATTTACGTATGGTTCCAGTTGCAAAGCTGGAAGATTGCGCTTGGAAACACCCGAACCCCCTGCTTCCCGGGAAAGAACAAAAGACTTCTTCCCCTCTCTCTGAACATTAAGTGATAAATCGAGGCAAAGGAGAAAAGAGAAGGGGGCAATATATTTTTGAATAACGATTGGAAGTGTGTTGGGAACTGAGATACCGCAGCAGACCCTGAAGGGGGTTTCATGCTAGACTTGGATATCTCCATCCACATCACACCMAGTCCTCACTCCCTGAGTTGARCAAGCTTGCATTCCCATACTGTATGGRTCTAGGAGTCTAGGAAAAAGAGTTCAAGAAGTGTGAATAGTTAGTGRATGGTTACTGAGATTTACAAAATGCAAGAAAGTTGGTGCTGCTATTTTCCTTCAAGAGGAACAGTAGGTGTAGARGAAAACGACGAACTTTCCTCCACTTCATCTTGTACTACGAACATCAGATTTGGGAGGCGTCCGGGTAGCTTTGTTTCACACCAAACCCAGCAATCCTTGTGAGGAATGCATTCCATTTCCCAGTGTAATTCATGAAACAAAYGTGGACTTGTGAGTGGGCTTTGGATGCTTGAGTTTGAAGAGTTCGACAAATCAATTTTAAAATTGGTTGCACGTTTGGGAAGCAAAACCTAGGTCAAAGACAAAGACAAAAGGGGTTCCAAACGAGGGTTAGATTTGGGGGTTTCACTAAATTTGAAGCCTCCCAAACCCCAACTCCAACTTCACCATTTTGACTCTCACAACCATCTCTCAGTTTAATAGTTTGTACTGTATTTGCCATCCACTTTCAAGACAAGATTAGGAAACTAAAGTACGAGAAATCGAATTTAATATCCCAACTATTGGAAACTTTGAGGGATTTTGCAAGAAATTCAAACCTTTATACAAGTCTTAGTTGAGCTCCATCATGCATACTTTGCATAATTGCTTTGCTAGAAGCAAGAAATTGTGGAAATCCATGCTTGGTTTTCTTTCTCCAAAGGCTACGAAATCGAAGGAAATTGACTCTCTTTTCCTTTAACCCAAAAACCAACCACTCCACTTTATTTTTCCTTTTCGAACCTTTTAAATCCCACAAGGGCCACGCAGTATCTATTTACACAAACCATTACTTATGTATAGGTGCAATTAATTCCTTTTTGTCATGGGTTCCAACTTCAACTTCAAACTTAAGTTTTTCTTTTTTAATATTTATTAGTGTATTATTTGAAACGTGAAAATAGAATAGACTAATATTTAGTACATATATTTTTCTATGGATATATAGCAAAGAATATGACAAAGATACATACAAGCTATCATTTACTATATCAATAAGAGCACAATATGTGTATGTATATTTTTAACTTTTTTAATATCTCATTTTATGTGCATTGTACTATGAATGATGTAATAAAAAGTGTATCAAAAGATTGAAAGTGATTTGAAATAGTTGTGTTGATGTTACTTTTCTCTATATATAAGAGATTATGCTCATTTTAGCTTGTAGCAAGCTGGACTTTGTAAAACCATGATCAAATCAATTGTTTATTAATAAAAATCTTCTCTTGGTCGGTTTGCAACTTGTCGAACAGATGCATAAAATGCATGGGAAAATGCAAACTGAGGTACACATTTATGGTTTAGGTTTTCTAAATTCTAACACAAAGAGGAAAATGAGTTTGCTAGAACAAAGCATACAATGAAAAAAGACGCCACCAACTTCAATTAACTTCTGTTTTTTAGTGTTTGGAACTATTAATTTGACCATTGTTTTGAACTTTCTTTAAGGTTAGGATTTATTTAARATTTTGAAAAATAGAAGCAAACTATACCAAACCCACTTTTGCAGTACTCAACCTGCGACAGAGGTAGATCAGAAAGATGACAAGAAATAGAAAAAATGATTTATGTATAAATGGTGAAAACTGTCAAACTAGGGCGGTGAAAAGTAAAAACAACCTGGTCTTCAGTCAACCTGTTTTGAGCAAGATAGGTTGTGGACCCATGAAGGTCAAATGATAGTTTAACAATGTTTGAGTTCAAGAACATATGGTTCCTGGAGATACCCTTTGGACTAATTACTTTAAGGATACTCAAGTTAATAGAGATAGTGTCTTTTACAACTCAGTCAATTTAGACAAAAAAAGATTTTCAATCTTCTGACAAGTCAGTGGAATAGAAGCTCTGGGAATGGAATAGAAATGGGATTTTTGGATCTTGAAAAACTGATCGAGACTGACTCTAAACTAAACTCCGAGACTAGTCATAGGTATTTGACAGCATGGATATATTAATTTTTCAGCTGCTTCTGCTTTAGGAGTTGTTTAGGGTCCATATCCAAATAACAATTCAAACAAGAGTTAATATAATAATAACTTATTTGGAAGTTTGCATTGTCTTCATACACACCTAAACAATAAAAAAATGACCATAAACTTGATGTGAAATTATGAAATTCACAGTGAATTCTAATCCCCAGAACGGCTGATTTGGTAGTTCTTGAGATTCCTCAATTCGGACTAGAGAGAACACTGTTGTGTTCAATAAGGCATTAAGTGAGAAATAAGAGTCATTGCTGGGATTCCATTTTCTTGACTTAGGGTTTCTTGGGAGGTGTTATATAGAACTTAGCCTGGCCTAAGTTTTCTTCTGTACATAACATAATTGATAATCCTCGTAAAAACACAAGCCGCTTTAAAGTCACCAGAAAAGGCGGCTGATACAACGGAGGCAGACCCTTCAACAGGAAGCATATAATGACTTCAACTTGAGTGAACACCATTACAAACTTGGTCCACCCTCTTCTTTGTGCTTATCTGTTTGGATTCAATGCTTTTAGGGTTCTTCAGTCCTTTTCCTGTTTAGGTATTTATTTCACTTCGAAAGCGGTGTATTTGAATATCTCTGGGGATTCCAGAACCCCTTGACTGAGATAAAGAATTCGAGWTCTTCTGAAAAARGAAAAGAAAATTATAAGRTTGAGTTTGTGATCTCAGTGAGGAGAAATAGTATGGATGAGAGAAATGATAGCAGTGAAAAAATGGACGAAGTGATGCTGCCAGGCTTTAGGTTTCATCCAACTGATGAGGAACTAGTAGGGTTTTATCTGAGGAAGAAGATACAGCACCGACCTCTCTCCATTGAACTCATAAAGCAACTTGATATCTATAAATATGATCCATGGGATCTTCCAAGTAAGAAATATTCATGCTTTTCTTTTGCATGTTCATGGAGATTATGTCTTTGGACACATCTTCATCATCACTGATGCTTGTTCTAGCTAGATCTAGTCAATATAATCTTTTATGTTATGCAAAACACTCATTTTGCATGTTCTCCTATAACTTTCAACTGGATTTGTGGCTTTTTCTTTAGGCAATCCGCGCCTTGGGTTCTTTTGCATAAGTTCCGGTTTGGTTTCTTTAGTTGTCTTTTCCTTGCACTTCAGATTCTCTCTTGTATCAGCTACCATTTCATGAGCATTTCAATCATGTTAAAAGTCCTGCTTAATTTTATCTGAAATGGTTTCCAAAACTTCATGCATGCGGCATCTTGATTTGTTYACAAAAGGAAAATTTGACTATTTCTGCACTCATCATTTTGTTTCTTTTGGCAAGCAGAGTTAGCAACAACTGGAGAGAAAGAATGGTACTTCTACTGTCCAAGGGACAGAAAATATAGAAACAGTGCACGTCCTAATCGAGTTACCGGAGCTGGTTTCTGGAAGGCCACAGGCACCGATAGACCTATCTACTCATCGGAAAGTTCCAAGTGCATTGGCTTAAAGAAATCCCTAGTTTTCTACAAGGGTAGGGCTGCAAAAGGGATAAAAACAGATTGGATGATGCATGAATTCCGATTACCTTCACTGAACGAGTCTGGACCGGCCAAGCGATACATGGACAAAGAAATTCCAGCAAATGTAAGTAAAGACAATTGTATAAAGACTAGAAATATAGTTTGAGGTTTAATAACAACGAGAAAATTATTGACTTATCGCTTGAAATACATTCTTCAGGATGCTTGGGCAATTTGCAGGATTTTCAAGAAAGCCAACTCCACAGCACAAAGARCTCTTTCTCATTCATGGGTGTCTCCAATGCTACCTGAAACTACTACCACTACATCAGACATGCTAACTCAACATGTTCAGGGTACCAACAGTATTTTCAGTTCAGACAACATTTCACTGACAACAAAAAGTAGTTCAGTAATCCAGTTTGGTGATAGCAGTGAAGTACAGCAMTCATCAATAGCTAGTTTTTCACCAATAGATCCTATATTCCCCWATAAATATATTAGTCAAATGACCAGTGAGCTATCTCAAGTTTCAACATCAAAAGGTAACCTCCCAACAATCTGCCCATTTCCTATCATTCAAACAACAGAACCCTCAAAATGCACAATCGATGCTTCTTCCTTGCTACTAAACATGTCATCCTCCGTTTTCGGAGATTTTGGGAAACCAACCAAAGATTTGGACTATGGTGTATCGATATCTCAAGAGCAGTGCAGCAATTTCTTAATGACACTACCTCAGGATATGAAAARAAACTTTGATCAYCAACAAGATCAGACAGCAATGGTAAGTAATGGGGATGTAGCAGAAAAAGATGAGCAATGGGGAAGCATGCAATCTCTGGGAATTCCCATTAGCTTTCCATTGAATATGACTGATGCATGGAAGTCGAACTTGCTGTGGGATTCTTCACCTTGTCCCAGTGATATCTCCACCACTTATTCTACTAACAAGTGCTATACTTGAGAGCAGACAAACTAACCTTCTATTTTTGTCCCAGTTTGTCCACTCAAGGTTTTCTCTTCCTCTTTTTTTTTTTTTTTTTTTTCGGGGTAGAAGTTTAGTTTCAAAGAGGAATGTAAAAATCTTTTCTCCATTAGGGATTTGATGTATTCTTCACTAACGAAAACTATGTAATGCAAAATGCATGAACTTAAGAATTCATCTGGAAATTTGAAGCCAGAAAGATTGTGTATCAGTGCTTCTAGCGTTCAAGATAATGAATTGCTTCATTGATTTTGGCGCAAAAGAATATTTTTCAATGATTTGGTGCTGGATGACTGAATAGCGATATCATCCTATTTTGACAAAGATGATAAGTCAAAACATAAATTTTCAATTCGATTTATATTTTCGTGTATATATATATAAGGAGGGATATATTGAGATCTAGACATAATATCACTTTGTACGACAACACTTTATATAGTTTTGATTTTCATCATTTAGAAATGAGAATCTCATCAAATCTGATTTCAGAGTCTCTATATGAAGAAGTTCTGTCTTGGTACTCTGTTTTCATAAAAGATAAAAGACAATAAATCTTGAATTATCACCATTCATAAAGCTCAAAGAAGCCCAAGGATCATATGATCTCAGGTACGCTAAGAAATTGTAAGACGAGCCCAAACAACGTAGAGGATCCAAAAGGTACAAKCATGTCTAGCCTATATCTAATGGTATTAGGCGCATCCACATCATCTCTGGCCATGTATTAAAAAATATAAATATAAAAAATTTAATTATGAAGAATTAAATGTTTTATTATAGTTTTCTCAAACAATTTGATCTGATATATTAGATGATAATATAATAGGTCTCTTTTATTTGTTGTTCTTGGAAAATAGAAAGATTCCTTTGCCCAGACAAAATATTGGAATGACAGAGATAACTACATGAACAGATTACAAGAAATTGTTGAAAAGTTTCACTTAAACTAAGTTTCATTTTCTAGCCGAATGAAAATTAGCTATTGTAAAGGTTGACACCTTATAACTTTTGTAGTTATGTTGGTTGGGATATGAACGTGTCTATTGAACAAGAGACTTGTCTCTTTGAATAGAGGAATGTCTATTGAAGAAGAGTGTTGTTTCTTTAAATAGAGGAATGTATCTTTTGAACAACGGGCTTGTCTCTTTGAATAGAGAGACATATCTGTTCAATTCATGACCAAAAAGAGACACAATCCAACAGTTAAATTCGTTCGTTGCATAACTTTTAAAATGTTATAAATAGACCTCCTGCAGATTGAAAAATTATTCATTCAACATTCTATTATCTCTTCTTTCTCTTAGCTTTGATAGGCATCTCTTATACATTTTTCCTTGAGAGAGTTTGTTCTTTACATCTTAAGAGACTACAAAATACTTTTTGATTCGTTGTTTCTYATGATTTCACGTGCTTCTATTGCAAGAAGGGATCATTTTGATCTTGGGAGGCAATTGCAGTTCAACCGTGAGTATCGTGTGAAGCAAATTTATCTTAACTATAGAGAGTTAATCTCTCGCTTGAATCCGTCTTTTTGTGATCTTCATTATCTATAAAAATTGTATTGTAAGTCATTGATTTATTTACTATTTTTGTACTTATCTTCTAATAGAATATATTTGTATATTATAGTTGCATACTATATTAGGTCCAACAATCTTAAGGCGAATTTATTATGTGCATTTATATTATGTTATTTGAAGATTTGTCCATTGCATTTTAAATACTGTACATGTATTCAATTGTAGGATTATACTTTTGTCTAACTTTCATGTTATATGCATAATTAATTTTAACTTGTTGGTTAGTTCATTTAAGATATAAAAGATTTCAAATCAACAAATGATGGTGATACAGCTATGTCTTGGAAATCCTCAAAGCAAACTTGTATAGCTTGATCTACAGTGGAATATGAATTTATAGCTTTAGATAAAGTTGGGGAAGAATATGAAATCCACAAAGAAGACTTGTATAGCTCGATCTACGGTGAAATATGAATTTATARCTTTAGAAAAAGTTGGARAAGAAGCAGAATGACTTTGTAATTTYATAGAGAATATTYTGTGTCGAATTAAACCAGTGYCTSTAATATACATACATTGCGATAATCAGTCGATTGGCTGGTTTAAGATCACAATGGATGATACTAGCCAAACCTTTCAACATGTATGTGKAAGATGCTACAAGGGAGGCATTGTACCATTGTAATACTTCATCATCTTGTCAAGGTTGCCTCTGATGCATACTCCAACAACGAATTATAAATTGGAATTCCATGTTCTACACTAATATCATTTCCAAACCCTTGGATAACGTAAGGACAGTCTCTAAGTTCTCGAAGTATTATTGCCTCCTTTTGAAGAGAAGATGAGAAAGCAATTTCTGCACTCTTCACTGTCACTACCGAACCGATCAAGATTCGTTCTTAAACGGTTGCACCGTGGAACTTGATCTTCTTCCACACCGTGTTCTCTGATTTTCCATAATGTCCCCCACCAGATGCTTTGCGTTCTTATTAACGAGAAARAATCTTCAGCTATAAACAGAAAATGAAGTATGAGATATTGCGGGAGCGAAAGGGCATACATAAATCCTTCTAGGAGTCCTAAACCTTTCTAGTCTTAAATAAGGCTTTTCCTATCCGTTCTGATGTAGGACTAGCTTTCCATTGTTCTTTAGGACTCTATCTATATATCCTTTCTTGATTAGGAAAGCCTTTCATGTATTGTTGCTTTAATAACAAGCAATGGTGAGAAAACCCTAAATACCAAATAAACTTGAGACTAAAAATAATAATAATAATAATACTCATTGAGGAAACAGAAACCAGAAACAACATAAGAAAAAACATAAATTAAATAAAAGAGACAAGGGAAAAGAAAAGAAAGAAAAACAGGTTTTCCGAGGGACTCTTCCAAATTGGGACAAGTTATGAAAGACTACTAATAAGGAGACATCACATTCATTCAGGAGAATATTATAGTTTTATTGAAGTTAATATGATAAATAGATTGTCCCAACATCCACACCTGCCTATGAGCTCTTGCGCAGCCATGACAACAACCATGGCGGGGCCTGGAAAGAGACCTTGGGAAACGAAAAACCCTCCAAGCTCGACGTTCCTCCGGTCTCTGGCAAATCCGGCACAGAACTGTTTGAAGACTAAGGGAACTTTTGTTCCGCAAGAAGATTGGTCACTCCCTTTGAGGTTGCTGCTGCCGGCTAGGGAGTTTCTTCACCGAGATGGACATGACAGCATGGGTGGATGACAATCTCTTAGAGTTATTTTTCTATCTTTTCAACGATACAAACAACGGAATTATGCAGAAAATCTTTCTTGAAATACAATAACGAATCGTTAATTAAATAGTGATAATTCGATCAAATAATAAAACGTAGGTTTCTTTTTACCAGTTTTATATATCCATGTCTTGAAAGCTATATTGTCTCATGTGTTCTTGCCTAATAAAACACGTTAACATTGTATAAGTCTTTGTATCCTTTCCATTTATGGTTCAAAATTCATAATTAAACTACTTGGGTCCTCTTTGTTATTGACGCAGTCCGAAAGTAGTAGGATTTTCAAGTGTTAAAATAAAAAATGATAAATCTAGGATCCATCAAAAAATTTCAAAGAAATTTTCAAATTTTATTACTAAATAAATTATTTATTGGCAAAAATGTCCCTTAAATAGGGAACAGGCTAGTCATAATTCTATAATGATTAATTACAGAACCTAATTAATAAAATTAAAAATGTTCTAAAAGTCTAAAAAAGCGATAAAAAATTTTAAAGTCTAATTTGAGACCCTAAATGACTTTAAATATTCGAAAACCCTCTTACATCGTACTATATATACGAATCTTTCTCATCTCGTCATTTCATTTCAGGAAAGGTATCATATTAAAATTTTAACACCGAACRCTAAACTCATAAATTTGTCATCTTACCCCTCTTCGGCAAATGTTCCTCAATATCGTGAATCATCTATTCTACATCAAGTATTTATTATTATTATTATTTTAGTAATTGGACCTGGAGATATGAATCAAATTTAATACTTCTCGTCACCAAAGAATGTTAGATCATAAAATCTGATTCTTCTTCGGGAGAAAGTCTGATAAGGATCGAAACACGAAATTTAACTTTAATTTAAGAATTCATTTGATAATTACACTGAGTTATTGAATTCTATCAAAGTATTTTTCATTACAATATAGTTACAAATATCTCCCTTGGGAACTTAGATTCTTGGAAGAACCTAAATATTACTCTCGGACATTAGTAGAGGCTAGCGATAATTTGGCAAAAAGCATTAAGAAAAGTTACCAAAAGTTAAAACACTAGAAGCAAATGGCAATTCAATAACCATATTAATGTATTCACAGACAATGCACTTCACTGTACCAATTGCTGCAAAGGGCCAACCCACCAGAATAAAGTGTGTATTAAATATCACCATAAACAAAAGAGGAGRATACTTATATATTGATGTTGATGGAGTCTGAGCAAASCAGTAGAAAGCCTTCCATTTGGCATATTTTGCTTTCAAGAATATGCCATTGGTTCATTGCTATAAACGCTAGATATCATTTACGAGTTCATTTTGACAAACAGACAAATCACCCAAATGGACCGTATCTTCTGCCTATTATGGTTAAGTCGGTAAGGTCGGTTCTATTATTCTTTTTTAAGTTTTTAGCTTTTTTTTAATTTGCAATTGAGGTACCTGATCATTGAATTATTATTAAATTGACACCGATAACGATTTTATGTTAATGACAGACGTTCGATTCAAATTACACTTACGAATATCTCAACTCTTAATAACTAATAATTTGAGGAACTTATTATGTATCCTACCACTAAATTATATCCGAGGACTATTAAATATTTATCATTGATGAAAATATTTYCAAATCGACTAAACTATCACGTTTTTATTAGAATATCGACCGTAAGAAATAGCTTTTTATTATTGAAGAAAGTTTAAATTGGTTAGCTAGAGTTGGAGAAATATCTTTCATGACTATTAAATGGTGGAATTTTTTAATGATGGTGATTCTTCATCAAATTACCAAGTCATGTAAATCATGAGATTTCATCCAAAGACCCTCTTCCAAAGGAAACAATTTGAGGTCTACTACTTTCCACTTTTTTAGTACATAGACTAAAAAGAAATCAAATCCCATAATGTGTAAAATGACACGTAAACGTACTTCACATGTAAAGTAGGAAAAACGAGTTRTATTATGATTGATAAATCAYAAGATTTATATTGATATTGTACAACTTAAATATTAAGAAAGTTATAAGATTCGAAATTTAAATAAAATTGTATTTCTAACTTATTGAATTGCTATTGTATTAGTATCAACCATGTTTGCTATTACCAAAGTGGGAATGGTTAGAAGATTTTGAAGRCTTGTTCTTGAGTCTTTGATCTCTTCAATAGGGCAAGAAAGAGCTCCATTAGTATTGTTCCAAAATGCAAACAATCAAATACGACTTTCCAGTCTCGATCTTTTGTTTGGAACAAGTACTTGACTCTACTCTGTCCCACCATTAAAAGCGTGACAAAGGGTCAGAATACAAACAGAGAAAATAACCGACAAAGACATTGATCAAATATTTTCTCTCAGATGATGATGATCAATGTAAAAAACGTAATTCATTTCATTCCCTCAATCCTCGCCATCATCATGCTAGTAGGACTGCAAAACAGAGTCTTCACTGTGTCGTCTTTCATGTAGCAGATTGCTATAGATTTTCTTCCACAAATTTAGGCATCCAACAGTCAGTAGTAGACCACTGTGTTGAATAAAAATCCTACCGCCCTTTCTGCTACCTACCTACTTTTCCATTCCCTTGGGTTCATGTATTGAAAGCATATGGAACTTGATTGTAGCCATGTCTAACCAGAACCTTATCCTCAAAAGCTACTTTAGTTTTTGTAGATAAAAGGTTTTGAGTGAGTTTTTCTACGGAACAATGTTTAGGTATGGCTGCTCTTTGTGGGTTTCTCTGTGTTCCTTCATTCTCAAAATCTATTGGTTCATGGCCAAATGCATTGAGTATGGAATTTTCTTGATTCTCTGGGTTTTGCTTCTTGTAWGTCTTTTGATTTTTTATTGGCTAAAAAGTAGTGATTGCTTTTCATTTTGCAGATTGAAGGGTGATCGTAAGCTTCAAGGGAATGGTTCAAGTTTTCATGCTAATCATTCTAAAGAAGACAATCAAGTGGTTTCTCTTAGTTCCATGGGTTTGGAGCCTGAATTTTCTGAAGAACAAAGGGGTTCAGATTTTTCCTTTAGTTTTCTTTATCAGGAATCTAAAGATTCCTGCGTAAATTTTGCAGAAACAGATGACTCGGCTTCTCTGCGGAGTGGCTACAGTGCAAGCACGCATAAGTATCAATTTGTGTCGGGCAAGAATGTGAGTGGGTTCGTGCAAAAGCCAGAAACTATGAGCTTTACTGTTCAAGAAATGTTTGTAGGTTCAACCGATGTTTTCATCCGCAATGATCAGAATCTTGATTCAGGGGCTTTCATGAATGAACGTGTCAAAGAATGTGATTCGGAAGAAAAAGTTGTAGAATTTGATTCAAAAGTTCCTTCAGTTGGCAGTATTAAAGAGCTTAATTTGGTAAAAGAATCTCTGAGAATGGAAGAAAATGTTCCGGCAAAACAAGAAGCAAATTCGGCTGAAAATAAGATTACCGAAAACAAAGAGATCGACTATTTGGAAGATTATCACTTGGAGGATGATGAGATTTCGTATGAAGTTCAGTTGCTTCCAAGAAATGACTTCTCAGGTCCTGATTTGAAGCCAAATTCAGAAAACTCTGGTACTGATTTTGTTCCTAACAGTCTTTCATCTGATGGACTCCCTAATGGAACCTTAGCTTCTGGCACTCTCATGAATACTGATAAAAGGAAGCCAGATATTATTGGAAGAAGCCCAAGTATTAAATTGCTTATTAACAGAGGACCAAATATCACTGAAGATACACCAGAAGACATCGACGGTGGTGAGTACATAGAATTGAAGCCTGATTCCAAGGATACAGTGAATACCGAAGAATCTGGCTTGCCCCAAAAAATTGAATCCTTCCATGAACATGAATATGATGGTTCCCAGAAATTTGGAGGCGCGAGCTTGGAGAAGGAACTCTTGCAATCAGATTCTGATGATGAAGATGAGTTAGATATCCTATGGGAACATCAGCAATTAGTCCAGCAGATGAAAACGGAAATGAGGAATTCTAAAATCAAAGCATTGCCCACCATATCAGAAGAAGAAGAAGAAGAAGAAGAAGAATGTGAGACTCCAAAGATGGTAGAAGATTTGAAGCCTCTGAACATAGAAGAAAAATTCGAGTATAAGGATCTCATGGAAGAAATTCACAAGTTCTATAAGAGCTATGCAGAAAAAATGCGAAAATTGGACATCTTGAATTACCAAAGCTTGCATGCTATCAGTAAGTTTAAGCTAACTTCCTCATTTCTGCTTACAGTTTTATGCAGTAAATATTCTTTCACTGCAGTATTGATGATCAAAACTTAATGAGATTTGGGATCATAAAYAACATACAAATATCTGAAAAACTAGATGGGATTAAGGAACACTGTTATGTGGTTAAATATTCATTACAGTCTTTTTCAGAGTAGGTAAATAATAAATTCGTGTGGGCATGCTCAAATTATACTTGTCCGTTGTGGTTAAATAGATCACTATTCTTCTGTCCCAGATAAATTATAGATTAGTAAATGTTGTCAAATCCTATTTTTGGTTGAAAGATTTTCTTTATTGAGGAGATCACTGAAAAGAAAGTACTGATTATCCATCGCCATCACCCACACACCACCAAAGATCCCACTTCATTGTGCAAAGCTACCTCCACAAAAATTAGGCCAGCAGATGGTTTAAAGTCCACATTCTACAACAGCAGTTGGCCTCTAGCAAAATCTGATATTATAAAGATGAGAGTACACTTGCGCCTGCATTGACTGTAAAGTCAGCTTGCGTATGCTTGGAAAATACACAACAKTCCAAATGMTTACCTAAAAAGCTTTCTTGAGTAGCGGATTTATTTCTCCCGAAGGAAAGTTTTTCTCATGATTTGATGATCACAACAGATATTGTCCAGCTCAAGGGTTCTCAAGTTTTTGTTTTGAGCAAAAAAGATTCATTTTCATCCATCAAGCATTTCAAATTTCCAAGCTTTGGGATAGGCAAACAGAGGAGAAGGATATTTGCTGATCCATCGCTGAAATCAATTACTGAGATGCAACGAGATCTTGAATTGGTATATGTTGGAGAAGTTTGCCTTTCATGGGAAATTTTGCTTTGGCAATATGGCAAACTAAAGCTGTTGCTAGAATATGATTCTCAAGGTTATCATTCGTATAACATAGTGGCTGGCGAATATCAACAACTGCAAGTGCTTATGCAAAGATTTTTGGAGGATGAACCCTTTCAGGAACCTAGAATTCAACATTATGTCAAGAACCGATGTTTCTGCCGTAGCCTTCTTCAAGTTCCAATGATCAAAGGTGAATTGATCCTTGGAATTATATACCACTCGAGATATTGAACTAAACTACCACCTAGACTACAACTGACTTTCCCTTTTCTTCAGATGATTGTTTTAAGGACAAGGACAGATTGGTAGGGGAAAAAGATGCAATAACAATTACCAAGTTAGCAGAAACCATCAAGGAGTCAATGCAGGTTTTCTGGGAATTCATTCGTTCTGATAAGGATGAAACGAGTGATGCACTAAAGAGTGTTCAGGGAAGTCCGGTTGATCATCTTGACCCTGCTGATCTAGAGCTGCTTTTGAATATCAAGACTTGTCTCGAAAAGGTAAAATTTTTTCGCTGACTGTAGATTTCACATGGGCTTTTGTATATCTCCTGCTATAACTCACACATTTTCTTGCTACACAGAAGGAAAGAAAGCTAAAAGATATACAGAGAAGTGCAAATTGCATAGTGAAAAAGTTCCAAAAACATCAGGCAGCAGGTCAAGCGAGTTCTGCAGTGTTCATCTCACAGGTGGAACTAAAATTGGTGTCAAGGGTTCTAAACATGTCAAGATTGACAAGTCATCAATTGCTATGGTGCCAGAAGAAACTAAACAACATTAACATTGTTAACAGGAAAATTCATGTAGAGCCTGCTTTTTTGCTTTTCCCATGTTAATAGTCTCAAGCTTCCACTTTCTGTCTGGAATGAACTGTGAGAGACTAATATGTATAGTCATTAGAGCATTAGTCACAAGTAGGGAAGTAGTTTAGAAGATGCTGCTCTCTGGTGTTGAAAAAATTTCCTTCTTTGCAGAGGGATATATATGTAGTTAATCCCTCTTAACGTTTTCACCCTCTTTACTTCAGTTTTACCACGAGTAAGGCATGTGGTGTACAGATCCAGCCAAAATTTGATAAAGGTTTTGTAAAATTGGTCCATCCAATATTACCTATCATTATTTGTTAATAAAGGAAGGAAAAGGAAAAGGAAAAGGAAAGGAAAATCAAATAACAAAAAATTAAATACTTTTTTAATATTACTAATGAAATTTTGACAAAAATATGTGTCAAAATATATTTTTYAAATTTTCACTTGATGTACCTTCATATACTATTAACTCTTATATCAAGTGAAATATTTTTTCTTAATAGATAATGAAGTGGCTCATTTTTAGTTTGCTTGTAGGTCTACTTGATCCATTGACGAGCTAGATTTATTCGAATTAAATTTATTTTGATCGTTCTATTAGTGAGCTTTAATTCATTATCATATTATGTATAATAAAAAAAATTGCCATGATGTAACTCAAAAAATTTTGATCATAAGGAAGTTTTGCCATATTAAACTTGAAGCAATGTCTATGAGACTTTTAGAAGGAAAAAAGAAAAAAAGAAGATTGCTTTACAATTATGGTCATTTATTWGCCCAAGAAAAATAAAGGCCTGAGAGGTCTAAGTGCAATCTTGTATAAATATGTGTGGTTAAAATGAAATTTATGTGAACATAAAGGAGAAGAAAATAAAAATGTCCTTCAGGAGGTCAAATATTGAATCTAAACCGTCGGATCTAGGGCGAACTTAACTTGGCTACCCTTTATATAACTTTCTCTCTCCATCCTCCAAAAACCCTACTGCTTCAGCCCCTAACACGCGTAGCGTACACACATAGCACGGGTGCGAAAATGGTGCAACGCCTTACCTATCGCAAGAGGCACAGCTATGCCACCAAGTCTAATCAACATCGTGTTGTTAAAACTCCCGGTACGTCGATTCGTTTCTTTGCTCACCGATCAAATTCTCCATTTGTCAATTCTGTATTTTTGATAGCTTGGTTTTTGGTTCATTTTTTTATCCTTTTTGGAAAACAGGTGGGAAGCTAGTGTACCAGACCACGAAGAAGAGGGCAAGCGGACCAAAATGCCCTGTTACTGGGAAGAGGATACAAGGGGTAATATTTCCTTTCCTTTCCCTTACTTTTTCTGGACTTTTTGCTTGCTGTTARTAGTAGCGTACTGTAATTTTTATCTCAATTGGCACACATTTTGGATTTTGTTTATACTTTTGTTTGGATTTGATGTGGTAAATTTGTATTGAGTTCTAGTACAAATTTCTTTAGTGGTGTTGATTCTATGATTATGGGGGTGGGGTGGGGGTTTTTTAGGAGGTTGGGGAGGTTTAGTAATGTCCTTTGTTTGTGTATAACGATATTGTTTAGTGAAGTTCTGGTTAGTATGATGAGTTTTTCTGCCCATGGTATTGACACTAATTCTTTGTTTAATGTATATACATGATTTACATTCGTGTGATGGGATGATATTTAATTTTAGAGTATGGCATTTGTATATCTTAATTCTATTGAGTGTGTAACTGTATTTAGTATTTGTTCAGCGGCTATATGTCTAGAGAAGGAAAAAATGTTGTCTAATATAGGTTTGCTATATGATTAAGATCTGAGGTTAAAGAACTGGGCACTAGTTCTCATTAATTGATGTTGATTTGCGTTTTGGAGTTTGTGTCTAGTGTTCAGGTTTAATTTACCTTGCACCCACAAAAAAAAAAAAAAGAATAAATCATTCTGAAAAAAATTGACAAAAGGGAGTCTTTGTGTTGCATTGCCGAGGATCTTCTTTTAGAAAAATATGCTGGTTGGGAGCTTTATTTGGACTAATTAATGAATGGCTCACAGCCTGAATTGATCTTAAAAACCAATCGTCTTCATTTTCTGTTTCTAAACTTTGATGGCAATTAGTTTTAATTCCCTTACTTTAGAAGAAGGTCCAGACATTATAAAAGAAAGTAAATTTCACTGTATTAGAAGTAGGGATGATTAGAAAATGGCGAGATAAGGAATGAAATTGCTAAATTCATTTGTTTTCAAGTATAAAAATTAGAAAGATGGTTTATGAGAGGGACAGTGAAATGTATGCAATTTATAGCAGAAAATTATATAATGTTTGAATCATATSAGGCTTTCTGAAGACAAAGAGAGGGTTATCTCTGGTGCCTGTTGTGCACTGCATGGGGAGAAAAACTGAGGGTGCAATGTGCAACTTTTTGCTCGTTTTTTTTCTTGCAATCTTTTTGTGTAATTATCAATCATCACAATGTTTTGGAGGGGGAGAGTAAACTTTTCATTTTTATATACAAGCACTTTTGCATTAGAAGTGGTAAATATAAATGACGGGAATGAAAAAGACACTTGAGGAAATTTATCTGTTTGAAATGTAAAATGAGGAATGATCAGTCATGAATGGACAGAAAAATTTAACACGGTTCATGACAGAAAATTATGGAGAATATACCACCATGTTCTGCTTTCTGGTAACATGTGGAGGTCCCTTCTGGTGTCTATTGCTTCTCCCCCACCCTTTTTTGACGTGTTCTGTTCAGTATAAATTCTTTTTTGTTCTCCTCAGGTGATAGCTGTATTACATGTGTCCCACGGAGTTGTTTTAGTTTCAAGTATGATATACTGAGTTAGTATAATCAACTATATATATAGGGAGCTGAAATTTGTCTTTTGTATATGTAGATTCCACATTTGAGACCTGCTGAATACAAAAGGTCAAGACTATCTAGAAACCGGAGGACTGTGAACCGGGCTTACGGTGGGGTATTGTCCGGAGGCGCGGTGAGGGAAAGGTACCAATTCAATAGCATTTTTTCTTTAAAGGGTCTTTGTCTATTTTGATTAGCAGCACATTTTGTTGCTTTTTCTTATATAGATTGTACATTCAGATGGTGACCCCCTTTTCTCTTTTATAGGATCATTAGAGCTTTTCTGGTAGAGGAACAGAAGATTGTGAAAAAGGTGTTGAAGATTCAGAAGGCCAAGGAAAAGCTAGCTGCCAARAGCTAAAGATGAATTTGAAAGTAATCTTTGACTGGCTTTTAGAGTAATTTGAGATACAGCTCCCAACATGGATTCATGAAATGTACTGAGGTTTTTTAACCGTGAAGTCTGTATTTYTCTCATCCTCTATGGGGGAGATTCCCAGTATTCTCTTTTCTTTTGTGTCCATTGTTCTAGGATTCTCATCATTACTTTGAAATGGAGGTTAAAAGTAGTATATTTGGATTGTTAATGTAAGTTCAATTGATTTATATGTTTCTGGTTTTAGGCATTATTACCTTATTAAACATCTTGTTCTACCGAATGAGACTTGCAGGAACAACGAGAATGACTATTGGAGTGATGTAGGACGAAATTTTAAACSAGGGCTCGCRAGCTGCACGAATAGTTTATTGTGTAGGTACACSGATACAAAACACGAGTATCCACTAAATTAATGTCAATGTATAATGTAAGCTTGACCCAGCCTATTGTCCGCTTTTGGATCTTACCTTTGTGCCSAGAAGATAACGCGTTCCTCTTTTAATTGTTTTACTACCTGATTTTGTACTTAAGAAAATGACCCCTATATTCATTCGAAGAAGAAAAATACAAGAGTGCAAATCAGTTCCACTCCTGTCACAAAGTGTTGAGTGGGATTACAACATTATAAGTCGAAGTGAATTTAGCAAATCAACAATCTTATTACAAAGTGTGGTTGTCTGGTAGAGCTTCCTATTTGGGCAGTTGCGGGAACAATCTGTTTATCATTTCAATTTGAATAAAACTTTCTTCTCCTCAATGTATCTCAAAAGCGTATGTGAAACTCAGAAAACTGACCATGAATTACAAAGTAACAACAACTTGGAAAGGCTTTCCTAATCAAGAAAGAATATAKATATACAGTCCTACTTGTCTTCTCTCAAGTACMGGCACTTTGTTAGCAGAATAAATAGTGGCAATATCATTGGGACAAGTGAAGAATCCCACAGAAAATTGGAGGAATTCCCAGAGATTGCATGCTGCTCCATGGCTCTTATTTTTCTGCTACATTCCCATCACCTACCATTGCTCTCTGATCTTCTTGATGATCAAAGTTTCTTCTCATATCCTGAGGTTGTCATTAACAAATTGCAGCACTGCTCTTGAGATATCCCTACACCATACTCCAAATCTTCGGTTTGGCTTCCCAAAATATCCAAAAACAGAGGATGACATTTTTTTTTTTTTTTTTGTTTTCCTTTTTCCATTTCTCTTTTTTATGGTTGAGCTATACGGTCTTCGGGTCTAAATAAGATTTCACCAAATCAGGAGTTCTATTTGGTTTAGGTAAAAATAACCCAAACCCGTTACACTAAGGGCCGGTGTAAAAATAAATAAAAAGGCCTGTTATTTTTGTAGCCCGAGTTTGGGTAATCATATCCCTACACTGGATATTGGGTAGTTCATTTCTCTGCAGTCTCCCTGCCACTGTATTAGTGGGCTGGTCCAATCTAGGCCTAACTAATATTCTTCCTCAAAGTCCACTATCTGTTGGAGCAGTTACGAGTCCAATCAAGTTAAATCCTTAAGTAATTCGAATTTAAATTTTATTTTTATAAACCTCTCCTCCAAGTACGAAATCGTGATTCGGACATAAATTGATATGACAATTCAATTGGAAATCAAGCTTGAACTGGAATACTAGAAAACCGCCCGTGCCCAGAGAGGAGACATGTGGAACAGAAATTACCGCACCAGAGTATACTAGTTTCGGTAAGGAACGCGGAAGGGCCGCGCTACCGAACCACGCTCGCGCGCGAAACTGGGTTAAGACTAAGGGTTCCCTTCCGAGCGTGGGAGTTGTGGGAAGTTTAAAAGTAAAGGGGTTCACCGCTGATCGTCAAAGAAGAAGATGGGCGCGACCCCGGGACCAGGGGAGGAGACAGTTGAAGGTATAACGGCGTAACTTCCGTGGATGAAATGTTATGAGAAGGGAGATTGTGTTTCTGACCCCGGGACTAGATTAAGGCGGCAGATAATAAGAAGGAGGAGGTGGTCCCGGTGAGGGAGATAGAAAAGCCGGCGTCGTTGTGCGCTACGTTACAGAGGCCGTATCGACTCTGGCGCCCGATGAGGCAATAGACCGTCGTGTCCCGCGTGCGATTTAGATAGACCCGAAGATCGTAAGGAGAGTTTAGATGTAAGCCATATGGGGGAGAACCAGTTTAGGTGAGTATAAGAAAGTCGAAAGAAATATCAGATCGGTCGGAACCATGTCCTGAGCTCGAAAATGTGCCCCGGTTCGTGTCGCGTTGCGCTTCGGAAGCGTGCGGGCAGGGGCGAACAGAGCCCGAGGGTTATTTCTTTCTCTACTTCCTTCGACAGAACAACTGCCCGTCCCGAAGCGTGTAAACGACCAACGCAGAAGTACCGGCCGGCCACCTCGAGCGGAGCCAAAGGGTAAACGACTAATTTGCTTTGTCGTTCAAAACGGACTTTCAAAGAGGAAAGATGACTACGAGTGGGCCTGCGCCTCGAGAGACTACCCCGTGGTAGCGTAGGGAGGGGTGTGAACCATGCCGTCGTATCAGTAACAAGCGAGGTATTACGTTCGGGAACGCTAGACGTGCTCTTTGTTGACCTCGACGTTGGGCTGATGCGACGTGGTACGTCGCACCGCTGCGGATAACGATTCGAGGTTAGAACGAACCAGCTAGTGTTCGGAAGAGGAGAGGACCATTAGGAGATCGTTGGTTTTGTTTTTTAGGCTTTAAGAAACTCAATCTTACGCCACAGCGAAGAATAGTTGCGAAAAAATAATCAGAATCGAAGCACGAAGGCCGCGTTACGTGTTACTGCAGTGAGTACGGTAAAGGCTCGAGGTCACTATTTAAAAGTTCATAGGGTTGCGTTAGGAGAGATACTCACAATGAGGAAAAACTACATATGTATTATTCTTTATATTATTGAGGTGGCATACGTGACATGCGGGATGAGTACGGAAGAGGAGGGGCAGAGGGGAGGTGCAGGAATTTGGCTACGGAATGTGGAGGAGAGATGCCGCGCACGAGAAGCGTAAGAGGCGGATTGTTAGGCAATGAGAAGGTGCTCATTTCATAGATTAGGTTCGTGCAACAGTGGCATACTTAGGCTATATTAGGTCGTAATGACGAGCATAGTACGAACCGGGCTGTTATGGTATGTTTCTAAATTTCGCCGAATCACTTGAGTAAAATCAGTCGTGAGGGGGGGAGACGAGAATGGGTGAATGGGGGATGATGGCACGCTATTATATATGATAGGGGCGGGAAAGCAGATCAAGGATTTTATTGTGCGTTTTTTTTTAAGGACTAAATAGCGCAGTGTTCAAACACTATGTCGAGGAGGTCACCACTACTTGGGCGAGGACGGTGGGGTATGAGAGGAGAAGCGACTTTTCGAGTTTGAACTTGGTTTCAAAGCAACGCAAGGAAGAACAACGGGCGAGCGGCGGGGAAAAGAAGCAGGAGGAGATTCGAATTAACGACTTGCACGTTGCGCTTATATGATCGTGCGTACTGACGATGGCGCGGGAGTCGGGGGGATAGACCGTGGGAGGGAGTTATCACGAGACAGAAATATAGATACCGAGATTGGACATGTCGATTAGCATTCGATTTACGGCGCCGGAGCGTAAATGAAGATAATACGGTAATTTCAAGAACA
>MEJB01000051.1:2866141-2879715 GCA_001752375.1 Rhazya stricta
TCTTATAATTATGAGCAAGGTTTATACTTTTAGTTCCTCCAATGAAGACCTAAAGCTCCTTACGGAAACGAATTAATAAATGTTATTTAATGAAAAGTAGAAGAGATAAAAAGCATTAGAATAAACGAAAAATAGATAAAATTAAAAATTTTTAACTTGTATTTAATAAAAATTATTTTTTATTTAAATAAATTAGCTATATAAAGCTTATAAAATTATATGAAAGGATAGTATAATTATTTTTATGTCGTATGTATATAGAATAAATATTTTATCTCTTATTTTTATTAACTATTTAATTTTTTTATATAAATATAAACTAATTACAATTTTTACATAATATTTTTATATATATTTTCTAAAAATTAAATTTAGCTGCCACTGACTAAAGTTTCCCGTACTACTCCACTCAAAATACTCGCACTCCCTAAGAACATACCGGTATTTTGCACTAGAAACGCGCCGTAAAACTGTCACTGTGTTAACAGTCCCCGTAACAAACCTAGTAACTTCGAACTAAACCGCAGAGTGAAAAAAGGGTGGAGAGACTCTCGTTTTAAAGAGCCGAAAATAAAATACGTGGATAATAGTAAAACCTACTGAAAGCTTAGAAGATGACGTGAAGAAAATATATAGTTAATATTATATTATTTATAATTAATAATATATATTATTATCGTGGTACGTATTGAGAATTCTATATTATATAAATTATATTTTTGTTAATCTTTTTTATTTTATCTTATATTTTGATTAATTTTTTAATATTATTTTATTACCCCTAGTTGTCAGTATAATTTACTGCAATAAAAATTTATCAAACTTAACACGTAAGAATTACATTTTGTACCTAAATAAATTCTTATCATAGAATAATTACACTTGGAAATAACTTTATACTTTTATATAAATTCAATTTGAAAAAAAATCTTTACTCTCTTTTCTCTTTATTCTAAGAAACTTCTTGTGCATGTTTAGAAAACTTCTCTTCTCTTTTATCTCGGGAGTATGAATATACTATTAGTTGGCAGCTTAACTGATCCTGTTCATCACAAATTACTATGAATTCGATCGAATAAAACTTGATCAGATGAAATCTATGGATGGACGGACGGATGGATATAAGAGGGCAAGGCTTGACCGTTAATTGGCGTAGCATAGTTGGTTACATCAATTAATTATATTCAGACTTTTATAARTAAATTTGTTATAAGGTATTGGGAATTGTTAATTTAATACTACATAAAAGGTATGCCAATATCTTTACAGTAGGCAAAAGTGACAAAAGGRGCTGTGGCTGCATTCCTGTTATGGATGCTAAAGCAGATTGAGATGAGACCACCCAAATTCTCTTTTGATCAAATGATCTATTGGGATAACTTTTCTCCTTTTGTTGATAGTAGTAGAGTCATAATTAGCACCCAGAAAGACATCCATCGACCGACCAAAGCATCAAAATGGTTAGCTGAAATAGTAGAGGAGTGAGTGATCTTTCATGTAATCAGCAACTGATACTTCTTGCATCCACATAAATATGAGTAAAACTCTCACTTTATAAATAATCAATCGCCTTTACTTGATAGAATGAGATGTTTCTCGAGTCCAATTTACATGACTTCTTCTAAGCGATTGACTAATAATGACGTTCAGAGTTTGTGTCGTTAGCAAAACCTTTCTTTTAAAGTCATTTGAAGATTGAAAACGATAACTATCTTAATTTGTGAATAAATTATCAAAAAAAATCATTAAAGCGTTAAATAATAAACTATAATTAAACATGATAAATCGTCACTTTCGTTATTATACAATAATTACATATAGAATACTTTCGATATCAATACTAAATAAAATTGAGGAAAAGGGTGAAATTGATACTTTTCTATAGATAGAGGGCTAAATTAAGACAATCAAAAGATGAAGATATGCTTGAGACGAGGACCAAAATGGAATTAACCCACATGGTGAAGGTTTGAAGTGGTAAAAAATGGAATTGATTAAGAGGAAGAGAAGGTTCCAATTAAAGTATAAATAAGATAATGCAAAAGTTGCCATTTCATAGTCAACCCAACAGCTAACCAGAATAGTGTGCAATAATTGAGGTTCTCTTGAGAATGGAATAAGATTTCAATCCACACTTCCATCTGCAAAAGTTGCATAGATAGGAGTTAAAAGGTTTAAATTATCCAGCAAAAGTCCTTGATAGTCAATTAGGTAGTTAGGGCTTTTACYGCTCATCTCAACWATTAATTTTCATACTACTTCATTTGATTAAATTACTTTATTTAATTACCTTGATTACGAGTTAAATATTTAATTACAAATCAAATTATGTCAATCGAGGAGTTTTAGATAATTGAGAATCCAAAAGACTACGTTTTATTTCATAATATAAGTCAGATTAAATTTACGCGCACAAATCAATGTTATAGGAAATAAGAATATTTTTCAAATAGATTACATACCATTTTTTTTTATCTTTTTTAATTCTTCTAAATTGAAGATTAATTAATTACTATTTCACTCTCTTTCTTTCTTATCTATAAATAAACTCTCGTTCTCATATAAAGTTTCTTAGAAAAATATAAAAATGAGTAAGATACTAGTAATAAGTATATACAAACAAGTTAATTGTCAAGGCATATAAATAAGGTCTGTAAAATTAAWTTTTTTTAAAATTGTAAATGACTTATATTATAAAACATGTCAATTAGGTATTATTAAAAGGGTAAATGTTGAGCTCCAATCAAGAGGTCGTTTTAGTGACTTTTGCTATTAGTAAAGCTTACGAGAAAGAAAAAAAGAAAAAAAAATAACATACATAATATGACACGCTAAGGTAGGAGGCAGTGTCTTAATTACGAGATGTGGGCACCCCATGCAAATTGCATTTGGAGTTTACTGAGAAAATGGGTTTCCTTCTGGATAACCATGGCAACAGTTTTACATGGATATCCACCTAAGAGAGGATTTACATTCCCAAATGATTTGGAAGAAGATAAGATTACTATTTAGTATATATAAACAAAATATCTTCAATCCCCTCAAAAAGTTTAGACAACATGGGAGATAAGAATTTAGAATTTATCCTATGAGTTAAAATTTTTCATTTAATTATGATTCTATGAGAATTTGTGCTTAAGATAAGTATTTCACATAATAATGTGATATTTGAAGAATTCGATTCTTTTGCCTCCTTAGGAACTTACAAAAAGGTTCCTTCTTGATGATTCCCTTGATATAGTTTGAGGAAGAGTCTAGATCGTATTCAAAACCTATTATTATAGCCTTACAATTACATATACGGGACAAAAATTACGTAGAGTAACACAATTAGAACACTTGATAAGCGGATTGACAGAGGTCTTATATTCGATCCTTACTGATGATGATACCATGTTTTAAGAGTTATGTGTTAAACACGATCGCTCCTCATTTCAATCTTCAAATATATATATTTTTTTACTCTGAGTGTACTTTTCAAAATAATTTTTAATTATTGATATAATTGAACATRTTAATTTCCAAGATAAAATTTTCCTTTTAATCAATTTAAAAAATTAATCCGATAATCAAGAATAAAAAGGATTTATAGTGGATCAGAATTAATTTGTTGACGGTAAATAAATTATAYCTAATTCAATAATATAAGTCACGTGTGTGTAATTTGTTGATATTTGTATTTATCGTAATTTGACTTTTAAATTATTTAATTTTTATATTACACCTAAGATTGGTATAATTCGTTGGCCGTTGAGAAGTATGAACCAATTTGAAATACACTCATAGTAGAAGGGCCGCATATGAGTCGACTCGAGCTCGGCCCACAACGTGACTTGTTAGCCTAATCGGCATTGGGTCCTTAAATGGTTACGAGATTGATGTTCGATCGTTGAGCTATTATTTATCAAAATGTTTCGGGGTTTTCTTTTTGGTCCAGACCAATTGATCCGACTTGTTTTAGGGATTGGGCTGAGTCGTTCTCAGTATCTTACCAGACCTTAAGAATGAGTAGGAATTGGGGCAAAATTATAGACCAATGGGCTTATAGACTTGATCCATTGTGATAAACGACGCTGTATCGACCACACTGATCAAACGACATCGTCCTCCTACTCAGGAAAGCTGCAACATCTGTGGATGGATGGTGTTCCTAAATCGATACCATTGGCAGAGTAACACGTTCTTGACAGTAATTTGACGTCTTTACTTTTCAGTTTTCACCAGTCGAGGTAAAGGACAAATTTCAGATCTTTTCATTGGCATTCTTTTGCTGCAAAATGATATGGGATGATCAGAACAATCTCAAAGCTTTACGCATATTCTCTGTTTTCTTCTCTAGTTTCATTAGATTGGCATATCATATCTTCTGGTATACCTTTGTGTTTTTCTTCTCTTCTCTAAAGGTATATAGTTCATTGAGATGCTTTTTGCATTGCATATTTTGTGCTGAATGAATAGTTGGTTTGATGAGGAAGAGTCAAAGATGACATTTTGCTGTTCCGGTAGTATGACATGGAGGGGTTAGTTGATTTGAATTGGGAGAACAAGTGGGACATGACAATCTAAAGCTGTTGGTTAAAATCCTTTTGATGCATAGATGATCTCCAAAGAATGATAAAGTTCAAAGCTTTTCATTTAACTAAAATGGACATTATTTGGAACAAAATGAAAAAGAAAAGTAAGATATTCATTTTTGAACTGGGAAGTATATAATCATTAGGAAGTACTTTGTTGGAGTATTTCACTTTGCATTGCTTTTATAGAGAATCTATTCAAATCAAAGTATTGTTGACACGGTCAAAAGATTCACTATTTTTCATCTTTCAATGAACATCACTTGCTCTTGTAATATATTAGGTTGAGTAATTCCATTTGAGAGGGAATGCTAATCTTTTGGAAGGATAGTAAATTGCAACTAGGGGAGACTAGGTTAGGTTAAAAGCTGTTGAATTAAGATTTCCTGGCTGAGGTTTGAGCAGTATAGAAGACGCTGCAAGCAGCAAAACGAATATGAGTAAAAACATATTTTATTGTGATAGTATTTTTTTTTTTTTTTTTAAGTATACACAATTAAGCCCTTGTCTTTGGGAGTCTGGATACTGTTCCATTGGACCAGCTGCAGTGGACATGTCCACTTGAATTCTTGATAAATTCTCTGAATGATAAGCTCTGACCTCGTTATGGATAATGTTAGACTTTGGGGCGGATATACACTACTTCACTAACAAATCTGCAAATAGGTTTATGTGCAACTAATAGTGTCATTGAACTCCTTTATCATTTCTAGCTTCTTGAACTTTTCATAAGGCTAGCATCCTTTTCGTTTGCAATTTGTTTTATTCTTGCCCCACGAGATTCTTTCAAATATTTGATGTGGTCAAGGTGTTGTTCTTTGCCTTTCGTACTTCCCTTCTTGGTCTGTTCCAAATGGTCATGCTTATTCTTATATTATTTGTGGAAGAAAAAAAAGAAAAAAGAAAAAATGCTTATCCAGAAACGAAATATCTTTCAGATGTTCCATGATTTCCCAGATGGGAAGTTTCCCACTTGGTAGTGCTGAATTTCTGTGAACTTCAGAATTAGTGTATTTATTTATTTTGCAGTTATACTGCAGCAATTCTGCCAGCACTTCTCAAAATGGGTATTTTTATTGTTATGGGTTGCATCTTGAAAACTTATTGGTACATTTGCAGATCATTGCTTTGGTATGATTTGATTGAAATGAACTACTCCTTTCTGGTATTTCTTTCCTTCAATGAATAAAGTTGAGAAGGAAACTGTTGGTATTTTATGAATAATTTCAGATGAGGGGCAAAAAGGTTACTCATTGCTGACATAGSCAAAAAGCCAAATGGATGCCTCATGAAATACATTTCAAAATACCATTCTTCTGAGAATGATAGAGAAGTAAATTCTTTTTTGGTCTGGGGGAAATGTTGGATTCCACGAATTAGAGGCTGAGATCTTTGGATTTTCTTCATCATGCAGCTTTAAAGATGAGGAGGTGAACCTCTGGCTACAGATCTGATGGTGTAAAAAACTCTACACTTATAGATACGAGAATAGAAGGAATTGAAAAACTTAGATTAAATGGAAGTAATGAAACTTACCAATGGAGAAAGATGAGGAGAGATGAACCTACTTTATTTGGAGATGGAACACCTGCTCTGTTGTAGGAACATGAACTCCAAAACTGCTTGTGGTAGAAACATGACGTTCCTGAGAAAGTGGAGGACAAAGAGCAAAAAACCTATTTCTTTTACCCCAAGATGAAGTGTGCTTATCTAAATAGAACCATCCATTTGTTTCTGTACATCAGTTGATGGTGACCTTCACAAAAACACATCGACCTAAGGCAGTGGTGTTGGGTTGGGGGGGGTGGGGGCGCTAGTATTTGTGTTTCTCCACTTACATGGAAGTGATACGTAGCTTGTTAGAAGTTCCTGCCTAGTGAAAACAGTTCTGTAAGATTCTATTGAAATATAAAAGAAGTAATCAACGTTCTGTGTTCCAAAATACTTCCAGAGCAAAAAATGCCAGTAAATATATCCACTTCTGCAAGAAATTAAAAAAATAATGAATCCAAGCTGATTGGATTTGCAAAATGGAAGAAATACAAGTATTTTAGATTTTCTAAAGCCATTGCTGTTTTTCGCTGTAACTTTTTTCTGATCCTCATTTCCCATGGAGACAATGCTGGCTCACCAAATGCTTTAAAATGTCACACCCTTACACTCTGGAATATACATCAATCTCGTTGTAAACCTCCAAATTTAAACCAGTAAATCATCAAGCAAGCTGCACGAAAACTCTCAGGAGGTGAGTGCAGTTGACCACCTTGAGTTTCTTTTGCATATAAGCTTTGTCTCTCACTCAGTGTCTAAGACTTTGCTGTTTCCTCTGCTTTGGGGGAACAACTTGATCTATCAAGACCTGTTATGGATGGGATCTGATCCTTTCCGAACTTTTCTTTTGCTTGATTGGAATGTTTCAGAGCTCTTGTTTGCAGGCGCTGGCCTCATCTTTGTGTTCAGGCCCTCCATGTCAGCTGCCTTTAGGTTCTGCTGGTTCTTCTCCATCAGCCAACGGTCTTCTCTGCTCAATCTTAAGGCAATGTCTATACTTCTGAAACCTGAAACCTTCTCTAGATGACACGCTAATAATCCCATACAGATAAGAATCACGAAAGCCTTATGAGTGCTAATAACCATGGTTTCTATTGGAATAAGGGGACTGGCTTATTTCACTTCTTTGGGAGTGGCAAGAGGTGAAGCAAGTATAAGGCTGTATCCCCTCTGTTTCTATGATCCATTCCTGTAGATATAAGCTGATGAGTATTTGTAATGAGATTTGGAGGGCCATTTAAAGCAAACATTGAGGGCCCAGAATCCATAGATGAGTTTTAGATTCACCCCAATCATAAAGCTCTGCAATCTATGCAAACCTAAGGCTGTTGTATAAGAATCTGACTAGGATGAATAAAGGCATTAGAACAACACCTTTGAGAAGCTAAGCATCTTTTCATTGTTTGCCTCTGTGTCTATCATTTTGCTGCTTTTGTCTGCTAAGCAAAGACCAAACCAGTCAGTTGGACTCCTAGCCMTGCTTCCACATCWGCCAGACATGATTATATTTTCATTTGCTAGGTAGCTTATACGTTATGCATACCAGCAGAACTGAACCAAAAGCTCATATCTTGGCTTATATGGCAGACAAAACTTAGATTTAGTTACTCGAAATTTATGGCCCAATTCATTTCCCAATTCACTGCAAAAGATCTTGACCATGTTCGTATTATATGTCGGGTTTTGAGTAACACAAACACAACCCTTTATGTTGTGAACTAAAACATCAGGATAGGGAGCAAGTTTAAAGATTTCTAGTCGATATAGAAGTCTAGAACATTAGGATAGGGAGCAAGTTTATTTCTAGTCCATATAGAAGTCTAGAACTATTTTCTTGCCTCAGCTGGGTAAACTTCAATTTACAAATTTGATGAAAGGGTTATGGTAAATTAGCTTTTCTTAGTTGGTAAGGAATTAAAGCTAATAGGGAGAGGATGAGCTGCTAAAAGCCTAAAACAGGAAGATTGCTACAGGATTCAGCAAGTCATAAAGCAAAATGAGATGGAAAAGGATGGGGGAATATAGAACATCCCCTCCCTTAAAAAAAACCAAACATTAGCTTTATGCCGTTTGGAGATCTCACTTTTGAATTCCAAGCTCTCTTTTCTATGCAACTAAAACTAAAATACCAGTCTTGGTTTCTTGTGCTAAATATGTTTCTTTATGCTTTTTTTTTTTTTTTTTCTTCCTTTTGGTTGCAAACCTCTCTAGCAGCCCTCGGTTCAATGTTCTAAAGAAGACCCACTTCAAGTTTCTCTTAGTTCTTGAAATTTCTGATTTGTGTGTGTTTCCTCGTTTATCCAAGTAAGACCATCTTTTTCTTTATTTACTTCTTTTAAGTTATTAAATATAGAAACCACATGCTTATAGGAACATTCTAAAGTAGAAATTCTGATGCTTTAGCAAAACTGCATGATGAGATCTTGATGGTGCCTGAAGTGAGGGACAAAGGTCATGGTCTAGGCAGTACAAATTCATCCTGAATTTATTCTGCTGCACTAATTCTTTACCTTCCATTTTCCCAAGTAAAGTTAAAAGAATAATTGAGTTGTTGCGGTCTAGTTTCTCACCCCATGTGTTGCATCAAAAATATGCTTTTTATGCTTCATAAACACGAAGACGAAGTTTTTAACTCATGAATAGATACTTTAAAATCTTATGTGTTATTAATGCATTAGAAATTTACATGAATACCATCAACTTATTTAGTAAATCTTGATCAAGTGAGGTTCCGACCATTAGCATTGGTAGCATCACACGTTGCACATCAACTCTCTTGCCTATAGTTATAGCAACAAGAATGTCCGAGGCAAAAGCCAGAAAACATCAGCCCATGAATGGTATTGCAGAGTGAGCAATTGATCTCAGGTCCCCGTTTTGTGCTTTGCTTCTGGTACGGATACGTACCGTTTTCAGCTGCATGTACAAGTAAGATTTCAAAGCCTCCTAAAGCTCTTTACCACATATTCTCCGGGAGTTGTTATATTACTCTATTTCTTCTTTGTTTTCAAGAGAAAAGAATATCAGAGACCGAAGAAAACTGTTCAAATGGTGGCGATTAAACTTCTCTGTCTACTACTGATGTAGTCGTAAAGTAATATCTTTCCAGACCTTTATCTCAGACATATGGGCTCCATTGTGTCCCCTCCTCCACATTATCACACAATGATAACAATTCGTACTCTTATATGATTTATAAATTCTTAATTCGTCAAGTGACTATATAAATTGCTATCCATAATCGACTCGATTGGAGTCTCAWAACTCTGCATCAATTCTTGCATGAAAGTACACATTCTTGTTTTGAACAATATTGTGATTTGTTTGCAAAATGTGGAGGACCCAAGACAAAGGGCAAAGGATGAACTTTGGAGGAGTGATGGAGCCCTTGTTTAGTTGTAAAAATGATTGCAAAATGGAAAAGAGAGAGTGGGACACTGCAGAGAGAATGTTTACCATAAAATGAGATTAAAGAAGATGCTTCTACTTTAAGATCATTCTTCAGTTCTCTCTTTACAATTAGAATATGTGCTTACACCTTTGCTTAAACAACTATGTTAACTCAGCTTATTAGAATAGAAATGGTGAAATGGGTTATTTCTCCTTTGGATCCTCTAGTCTTGCACTTCGCCACAAAAAATTCCAAATTAATACTGATTAATATCTCAATACAGTCCTTGAAATTATAATAAAATTTCGATTAAGAGCTTCATTTTTTAATTTTTTCAATTAAGGATCTCACTCTATCCCCCCTCTTCTATTCCATAAGGTTTATATGATCAAAAGATAAAAATACAAATTCACTCATCAGTTCCTTGAGCTAATTATGATTTTATATCTTTACCCCTTTCCCAGATGGCCAAGAATTCTGTAATAGGTAGCCCAAAATCATCTTTGCCTACTCTCATCATACGCAGTTCCCCCCATTTTGAGGTTGGCCTGTGTTTCCATGGGCTTCGGGGGCTATACATCACTGGTTAAACCCAGTTGGTGTATCCAACTGCTATGAAGGGAGAAAACCAGAAAGAAATAGAAAAGAAGAAGACAACAGTGTATCAAAAACAACTCCAATGTAATGGTTGGTGAAGGTGAAGGAGTTACTATTACACAGAAATAGTAATGAAGTAGAACAACTTGAAATACAGATCGACCTCAAATATGAGTACCTAAGATCAACGGAATTTTCCAGGCAACTTGATTTAGAGAAGCATCGATATTAGATATATACAAAAATGAAAGAAATGAAAAAAGWGAAAATTGAAAATATTGAAATGGTTGTGAGAGTTATGGTCTTCCCTTCAGTAATGYGGATAATACTGATTACGCRCCCTATGTAGGGTTTGGCCTGCAAGAAATCCCTTTAAACACGATCCTCCGGTGGAGTCACAGCTAGTACAGGTGCAGGTGCAGGTGTAGGTGCTGCTATTGCAAAATGCACACCACTGTTCTCCCCAGCTTGATACACAAATGCAAAATGTGGTGCTGCCAATGCTGCAGCAGCCTCCTATTTACCAAATTAAGAGAACTYGTATGAGTAATGCCCATACAAAGATCTGAAATTCATACAGAATGCCCAAAATCATGCAGATGTAATCACATTATAAAAGACATTGTGCAACTTGTCATGTGGGAGGGGGCACAGGCAGGAAGAACAACATCGATTTTATATAGGAAAATAATGATAACATGGATTTTATAAAGAAAAATGATGTTAGATTAAACAATCATTTTCAGMAGGGTTGACACTGACCTGTCTTTGTCTTCGGCTCTGCAAGATGCTGATAGCCCAAACCATGATGTAGCATGGCAAAAGAAAGCCAGCAGCTCGAAGCAAGAAAAACTGGCATTGATTTATTAARTCAGTTACTCAAAATCCAACCAAAATAAGCAGAGAAATAAAAACCATATCCATAACCCAAATCCAAACTCACGGAAAAGAAAGTAGAAGGGTCATCRTCACCATCACCGTCTGTCACACTCAATGCATGCCTCAACAACAGAAGAGCCATTAACTGCCAATCCAAACAAGCAGTATTTAGAACCCAATTTCATTGGGTATCCTAGAAAGGAAAATTTAGAAAAGAATACGATTCAAGACATGGCAACAGTTCAACAAGGTAAAAGWTGTACTAGTTCACAAGAGTGGGAACATTTCATCCATCCATAAGAAAAAAAGACTTGAGAATCATGTGCAGTTGTCAAAGTTGGTAAATGAAGGGAGAAGAGAAAAAACACAGAAGGGACACAATTTTCCTCATATTTCATCTTAACTATGATAGGGAAACATAATCCCAAATGTCAGACATATGAAGGCAAAATAATGTGTCGCATTCCCTCAAGATACTGCTATCTTGACTTTTTATAGTTTTCTTGCACTAGAAAAGTAGTTACCGGTAGCTACAATACCAATGGCTTGAATATGACCAAGCAAGGGRCAAATTAAATCTAAGATTGTTATTTGTAATGGCTTACAATCAAAGCAGCTGAACGGCAAAATGCAGCACCACTGGCATTTGTAGAATTGTAATCATCATACTCAGCTTCCAAGAGCTGACGTTCAGCTTCAGCAATTGCTAAGACACGAGGATCATGTAAGTCCAAAGGTGTGCCAGAAATTTGCCAACCTCCGCTGCAAGAAAGATCAAGATATTAAAAACATATGAAATAAATGAAAGTAACTATTTTTTAATCCATTATAATTRACACATAAATCAGATGTGTGATACTACACCATGGCAAGTGGAAGATTTGATTCACTTTCTGAGTTTCTTTTAGGGCATTAATTTGCAAATAAGAAAAATTATGAACTCACCCAATATCTATAGTAGTCTCTTCAGGATTAGGTCGAGGAGCAGTATATCCAGGCTGGTAAGGCTGCACATTGATCATAAAGATTAGTATGGATTGGAAAACTCAGAATCATGAAAGCTGAAAACAACAGCCTACATGCACATAAATGTAGGTAGACTCTATCTGCACAGGCAATGAGGAACTAATACCACATTAGTCTAGCAATACAAATGTAATTATTTAATAAGAGTGGCACACTGTTCCATATGCTCTACAGTGGATTAACCCGACACCAAACAACGAATATTTATATTTATGGGACTTTTGGCATCTGAAAAAGTTTCTCACAAAGCAGAGTTTGTTACTGTCCAAATAAGGGAGGCCATAGTAGTTCAAAGTGCCAAATAGAGCAAAGCTTGTGATTTGTAAATTTTCGCCCGTGATGTAATTAGCAGCTTCAAAGTGTAAGCTTTTCCCAGAAAAGCCAAAAGCACATGGAATAAAAGCCATAAGACATGTATTAATTAAATATTGACCAGTTTTGTGTACAATTCGAACTGCGATAAATGCATGTAACAAGTACGATTCAGAGAACGAATCTCTCCCCCTTTTCCWTTTTTCTTCTCATTGGAGAAAACTCGTGCCTTTGCCTTAACAAAGCGAACTCTTCATTTTGCATTTCAATTGCATTTTTATGCTCATCTCCCGCAAGAGATTTGGAATTCAAAGATAAGAGGCTCCTCAACATTTTCAAGTGTAATGCTTAAATTCCAAGCGTTGCAATTACTTTAAAAAGCTTAACTACCCAAACAAGTGAGGATAAYGCCCACATATTTAACATCGTAGACTCTTCAGAAGCAAGAAAAGACTATTGCTCAAGACCCTTTTTGATAAAGCAATAAGTTCCAYATAASCATTTTGTGAATTTCTYGTATATAGGCTAAAATTTGTACAAATTGCAACAGAATAAAGACAGTAAATATACCTGATGGCAAATTTCACAAGTAGTATCCCCTTTCTCGTTGCACCAGTATTGAACACACTTTCTGTGAGCATACTGCACCAAAATTATGGCAAACAAAATCACTTAAAGTGGACAACCACAAGGAATGGGGGATGTAGGTGGCAAAAAATGGGGAAATGGGAAACACATAGCACTAACTAAAAATGGGAAACGCACCCAAGCACAAAATTGAGAAAGTGAAGGTAGAGAACTTATAATCTTGAATATTTTACTGAAAATAATACAGAGGATTCTATATCTAGGCAGCAAATTTAGACCAAAATTCATGAATATGAACCATTGGTTGACTAAAATGTTAAATATGCCAGAATATGCTCAGAAAGAAATTAACCACGCTAACTTCCAAACATASAAGAACAGTTTTTCGTTCAATTTTCATCACAACAGACGTTCTTTTCCATAATGTTAGACCATAAATTTCAATGCTTCAATTTTACCATCCCATATTATTGTTCCAATATTCARCTTCCAGTAGATTTTAATGACAAATTATTTTCAAAATCTGCTACCAAAACTCCTTCAATCTCCTGAGCATCCAAGCCACATTGATTTCACCATTTTAAGGAGATAAACCATTTTGCTGCTTCTTCAAACGTTGGAACTTCAGTGTAACCAGTAATGCAAAACAACATGTT
>MEJB01000051.1:2879985-2900953 GCA_001752375.1 Rhazya stricta
TTTTACCTTAAGACTGCCGCTGCAAGCACAGGGAGTCTCCAAATTATTCAGCGAATCTTCCTCTTGACAAATGCGGCATTCTGCCATAGCAATTAGCGGAGCCTTCTCATTCTGCTCGTCCTCYTCCATCATCACAACCTCCTCCTCGRGCAGCGATGACGAAGAGGAAGGTCCTGCCATTTCAGGCCGAGGATTACCAATGGGCCCACACGCCTCAGCCTCTTGAACAACAGCCGGCTTAACAAGCCGGTCCACGTGTACCACCGATTGCTCACCCATTCACAGCCCACAAACCCTCCACAACAACAATCACAGCAATGCCTATACAAAGTCCACCCAAAAATGAATTCAACAAAGAAAACCCATTTAACATTTGTCAAATAAAAACAAAAATCTGCAATTTCCGAGCCAAACAATAAAAAGATCATGGATTTTCCATTCCTCCAAGAAAAATAATTTTAAAAAAACCATTTTTTTTCTCTATTCGGGCAGGTGAACGGTAGCAAGATCGGAGAATTACTCAACTACATTGAAGAAAAAGAAAAAGAAAATGGAAATGAGAAATGAAAGAACTGTACCTGGAAGAAGATTGGAGAGGGAATATGGAGATGAAAATAGGAATGGAAATTCAGAGAAATCCCGTGTTTGCACAACCAAGAAAAAGAAAAAGAAAATGTCAGTCAGAAAATAAATGGGGAGGCGCCTCTACATATATAGATACACACAAGAGAGAGAGAGAGAGAGAGAGAGAGAGAGACTTCACGCGTTTTATTTTATTTTGTTTATTATTTATTATTTGCGTTACCTTCCTCTGAAATTGCTCAAGTTGAAGCCTCCCAACTCCCATGCCTGGTAATTCCGTTCAAAATTCAAATTGGGTATATGTTTTTCCCTTTTTTGAAAAATAGAAAATAAAAAAAGTAATACCTTATTTTTTACTCATGTCCAGACAGTAAAATTTGTGATTTATTATATCGAATCAGCAAATGTAACATTAAAAAGGACCACACAGATGTCAAAACAATTATTGTACATAACTGAACCTTGGGCAAATATCCAACTTGGATGAGACAATGAGCCTTCTCATTTCTGTCAGAGGAGAGAGATTTTTCCGCAGATAAATCGAGTACGTTCTTGCAATTAATGTCAATTACATTTACCAACCATAAGTATCACTCTAGTCTCACAACTCCGCTCGATTATCTAAGATACGGAATATAAATAAGTTATTCCAACCCTAACTTGTGGCCCGCTTCCAGATGGCTGAGATTTCCGCAACCCAATTGGCTCATTATGCATAACWAGGTAGATTAGCCCAGGAGCTCAATCCATTTTGACCATTCTAAGAAACATTAACCCTTGTTTTCATTTCCTCATGTGTACCCCAAATCCCAATCAAAGACTTTGTTTGAGGGGAAATGTTGATACATGGCACATGCATATTAGTATATGGTATAGATGGCGAGGGTGGTCTTTGGAACATGATGAGGAGCAGCGAATGATCCACTTTGAGAGAGTGTAAGAGCTTAGATCCATCCACACCTCAAGTGTATCACAAGATTCAACCATGACATACTTCAAATTCACAATGCTCTAACAAATAATAGCAATATCCTGTAATGGGTTCGATATCTTGAAGACAAAATAGACAACCCTCTTTCTTTCCATACTAGATTCCCTTTTGCTCATTCTAAACCTGTGTACAATATCAAGTAAAAAGGGTTCTTGAGAAACTGGGGGCTCTGAGGGACCAGCTATAATGATCTTGGACCTTCTGCAAACACATCAACTGGCTCGTAACTTGCCACTTGTTCTTCATCTGATATCAGGGCTATGAATATCTACTGACGCGTGTAACTATATACTTCCCTTTCTCTAGATCATAGATTGTCTTCAACTGAGGTTTTCTACATCTAGTAAAATACATTGCCGTGAAGATAACAACCAGCATGATGCCAACTAACACTAACAAAGTGGAAGTGTCTGCAGAAACCACTGAGGGGATCAAGTGAGAGTGCTGCATGTTTAGTGCTTCTGTGCTCTGCAAGATGAAAGCACCTAGTGCCCAATCAAGTGGGATATTCTGCACCTGATTAGCGTATCCAATCCTGTCGAAATAAAATTCCAAGCAACAAAAAATAATTACAAGTTAGCAAAAACTATATCTTCACTTTCCAGTTCTCCCTTTTCTTGAACCGCATTTCAATAGTTACAGTTTTCTCATCTTTTTAAGAAGGCTGGCTTCWAATTWTAARRAAAAAGGAAAGRAGCATCAAGTCTTTTGAAGAAGAACTTCTTGGTTAAATGCTATTCCTCCAGMCATAGAGTTCTTAACTAAACCTCAAACCAYAGTCCTTTTACTACAAARAGCAACTAAATTCAAGATCAACATTTTAGTCAAATATACCTTTCATCTTCCAAAGCAATTCCAAGGCTATCATGAAGTAGGGCTACAATGTATGCTGAAGAAAAACAATAATGAAGCAAATCCTCGTCGTCTAGAGCATAATATTTCCTCTTTAAGTTTGACCAATCTTCTTCACAAAATTGYTGTCCAGCAGCCATCAGATCAGAAAGAAATACTTGGGGCCCCAATCCAAAGAACTATCAGAATAGAAAAAATAATTGTTCAAATAACAACTTTGTGAATGACTAAATTCCAGATAACACTTTAACTATCAGTTCATTATGAGATGCCTTTAACAGAAAAAAGGAAGATGGCAACACAATAATTACCAACCTTAGAAGTGTGGAAGAAATTTTCTGTAGCCAAAAATTTGCCTTGAAGCTCAGGGATAAAATTTGATCCTATGTTGCACTTCTGGTAAGAGCATCTTTCTACATCATATGTAAGCAGGTATTTTATCCATTACTTTTGCCAAAATAAGGTACGGTCCAAAAGGAATGCAAGTTATCCCGCCCCCACCCCACAGCTCTCCCAAATGTAGAGGAGCATACCATTGTCTTTCTGCAACAGAGTTAATGAGGCAGATCTACATTCTGTGAAGTTACCTCCAGGATGGAGATTATATATGTATCTTCTATATTCGTCACCCAAATGGCTAGGAGAAAGTCTCACAGTTCCCATATCACGTGCATATCCTCTAGGTATGCAAGGATTTATTAGTTTGCCACTCTGAAGGGAGTCAGTAGCTGCAAAGTAAACAATTGATCAGAAGCACATCTTTCCATATGTAATCAGATACTATGCCCCACATCTAAAGAAAAGAAAATTCTATCTTTCATACATAACAGGATAACCTATKTAGGCTCCTCATTGTCTTCTCACCAAGATTTCRTAACACAAGGACTCCCCAACCAAGAGTACACTATAGCAGCAAAAAAACCGAAAAAGGTCATTCTCCTTTCAACCGTGGCAATTGGTCTAGAAGGCATCCCAATAGAATACTGCTTATCCCAATTCACTTAAATTGCATTGAGAATCTGCTTAGAAAATGCAGTTTTTCTATTAGTGACGACTTATAGACAACTTTCAACACAAGGATGTAGGGTTGAAGATTAACTGGCTTGTCCAAATAACAAGATCCACCAATCTTCGGGATAGATAGTGCAAAGTTTGATCCGTCCAGAGTGAATAATATTAGCCACTGGGGACAGTTGCAGCCAACAAAAGTTTTCTGACATCTTAGTAAAACACATCAGACAGAATAGACTAGTACAAGCAAATTTTAATTCGAAAAAACTAATAAGGATATGAAATGCAATAATGCARAGAAAAAAATGGCTAGTGCAAGAGATACATGATGAAAGAACAAGATCACCTACCTAATTGTTGGCTTCTTGTASCAAGAGATTCCCGTAATATTTCAAATGCAACATTCTGCAAAATGCCACAAGCTATAAGAAACTAAAGTCAACATGATACCATTACCAACAGTTTCCTATTATGACGTATTTCCACAATGTTACTTGAATTATGTTCTTTTAATAAAGAGTGAAAGATAATATTTTGGCGCTACCAGAAATTCTTTATTGTCTAAGGATTGTGAAGTATAAGAACGCAGACTACCACAAAGGAACCAGTTATCAAARAGCATACTGGAAACGTGATTCAGATCATGTARCATCAAAGCTCACCCAAAACCAAGTGGTCCAACTGATTCATCCATWTAGTTTTGATACCAGAAAAGGTCTGTATGCTAGTAAAGTATAGAGGATATCATATTTGAATGCTGTTCTAATGGTGAGGAGTAGGAAACTTTGCAACCTAAATCAATATAAGAGAAGGAGACAGAAGGCTGGAGGGAGGAGGAAATGGAATGGTAATATAGCAACAATATAGCAGTTAACAATGTGGAAGACCTGACATGTCATTGTGTAAAATACAGAATGTAAAATCAGAACTACTTTATTGTTATATGCCTGTTCCACAAMCACCAGAGAGTTAAAATCATTTATCTGAAAACAAACTACCTGGCCAAATTGAAGCAAGCTGTGACTGTAAAGGTTGTAAGTATAATTTCCGTATCTAACTGTCCGAGAGAACTCAGGAGGCAAAGGCTCATTTGATACAAAAGCAACCTGAAATAATGCACCAAGTAATCAGGAAGTTTGAAAATCTCCTTCTTTCCAGTAACTGCCATGCAAACAAGATGAAACTTTTGAGGAATAAGTGAAGCGGAAATTATACAATCCTTCAAATTTCACAGCTACTCTGCTTTTGAAGAAAATGCAAAAGGAAAGAAAGATAAAAATCATGGTCCTCAGGCATGTTTGATATTAATGTATCAAAAGGCCCTTRTTGTAGTGATGACACAAACATTAACTTGAAATAACATCCAAAACCTGAGCTGATGCACCTCCAAGTTCAATAATACCAGTTGTTTGCTGAGGATCACCTCCAAGAGTGCCAAGGGCATAATTAGCAACCACCCAAGCATATACACCTTCATCAGAGCCTAAAGCAACAGACAATTAAATATTCAATTTCACTAYGAAACCAGAACCAAATACAGGAAGAAAGAACTCGAGTTTCTTTTACATTCAAACTGCAGGAGATAGGTAATTGACAGATGAAAAAATGGAGATGTAAAGAGTGTTCTCTCATCTTCTCACAGCAATCATATATGCTAGGATTGAAGCGTGTTAGACCTTCAGACTCATATTTCAATCAGAATTTAAGGATCAGAAAAGTAGTTATACAACAAGACAGATCCTTGATATAAGAGACAGAATTGAACTGCAATTTTGTGCAAAAACATTGCCYGGTAAAGAAACCGTAATATAGACAAAGTAGCAAAACATCAAATCCTTGCTTTTATATGTTGACATTCAATCCGCTAACAAAATCCGGTTACTTCTGTTTTAGGTCATGCRGCATACACCAACATAAAATCGCTTGTTAGTGTCATTTCACCCGGTAAACCAAAATAAGCCATGAGGTTAGAATGAAGAGAGGAAAAAAAAAAAAAAAAAAGCATGCGGTTACCATGGCAACGCCAGAAGTAGTACAAGAACAACAAATTATATAAGACGAACTTCTAWTYCTTGCACATTGCTATTTTGTCTCACAGCCAAACGAGATTTTCAGCGAGCCCTTTCTTCAAACTACAGCTAGCAGCTAGATATATTGCATACTAAATGCGATCTTAGCAAGCATWTAAAATTCAGCTCTTCCAACCATAATCACTAGCAAACATGAAAAGACGTTGTAAATGTCGAATCCAATTTGCATATTGATCCAGAAAGTACTCTCGTTCACATTTATAAATGGACAAAAACTATTTATCGAAACTCTTATAAGCCACATGGTACATACCTGAAATCACTGATGCCCAGTTATCCTGAAACCTAAATCCTGATCCTCTCAAAGCCTTTCGGCATGTGTCCAAAATCCTATCTTGCGCTTCTTTTTTCAGCATCCTCAACCCAGCAGTTGCCATCAGCCGAATTTCAGTCTCCCCCCAATATTCTCTGGGCACTCTCTTCCTTCCAAACTCCACCAGCTCGCCTATAGCCTCGCCAGCCCTGTCCGGTTCATACWCAAAAGCAGACAATCCGGGATTCACCTTCATTGATGCCCATCCATTTTTCCCAAAACTATACTCCAAAAACCCATTCTTAACCAAACATTCAAACACATGGATTCTTGTTCCCGTACTACCACCATCGATCACAATCCCATACCTTTTATGCACATAATTTCGGCTACTTCTATACGAAAAGAAAAAAATGTAACAAAAAAATGCAACAAATAATGCAATAGAAGTATAAAATATAAGGTTTGATTTAGTATAGTGCTTATAAGGGTTCTTGATTCCGGGTCGTGCAGAGCGAAATTGGAACTTCACCGGATCCATCCTGGTGCCGTTTCTGTGTTTATTTCGACGGCTTAAAGTACTAGCATTGGATCGGCGCATCAAAAAGATGATGTTGTTGAACCATATATAAGATTAAATCATAAAACCATAAGCATATGGTTCCCAACTTTGAAATAAAAAGGACAACGAGATATCTTTGGGAGATTGAGAGGGCTTGGGAACAAAACTTTGCCCTCTCTATCTCTTTTTCTCTTTCTGGGTCTCTGTTTTCTTTCCTTCTTGTTTTTGTTTTTGCAGTCTTCTTGGAGAATGGTGGGATGCAAGAATTGGGAAAGATTTCTGKGGCCTGAGAGGGTAGAATCGTCTTTCTTTAAACACCATTCCGGGTCAATTCGTGTCTTACCGAATTGGTTTTGGGGTTTTTGACATTTGACTTTCTTACCGAATTCGTGTCGTGCCAGAGATTCAGTGGGAATCTATATTAAGGCCTCATCKATTTTTTTGACTGTTTGGCTCCGTTGATTCTTGGCTYTAAGGCTAGGTATTTAAGACATTTCTAAACAAAAAACGATATCCCTAAAGTTTATTTTCTTTATCTTAATTTATAAAATACGGAATAAATGCGTGAAAACTCGTTCCTTGCACCCCAAAGAGTCTTCACTTCAGAAGAACCAGAAAAACAGATTATTTATTGAAGAATAAGAAGAAGACTAYAAGTTGCAGGTCGATGAACATCTGKGGAATGTCTTTTTGGGATTGATGAATGAGTGCAAGGGCTTCATCACATGAAAMCTTTATGCAAAATTGAACTGCAGATCAAGAAATTATTATACCAGTMGCTATCAACATCGGCCAAGAAGTTTCTTATCTGATCTGATCAAGATTTTTTACATGAACCCTAACTATACGAATTAAAATCTTAAGAATGCATCCACAAATCCCTATAACATTCTAACATTTTCTAGAATGATATAGTGACCAGAATCCCGAAGGATAGTACTTATTTGAYGAGGTCTTCATCTTGGACATGGTTCCAGACCTCCAGAATCTTGCCAGTGGAGAAAGAAATGAAGGCATCAAGACAAGCATAGCTAATCTGAGCCGCAATAAGCCAATAAGCATCCCAATTACTCCTCCCAACCTCTGTAGGTTCCGTTACGTCTCTCATTCCCAGCACCAAATCAGCCAACTCCTCCATGGATATTTTCTTACTATACCCTCTCCTACAATGGGCAACTTTACGCAAATTCACCAGGTTCAAGACATCCCATCTTCGTAGCATGGCATTGTCATTTCCATTCCCAACACCAACAAATAGGATACGCGGGTCCGAGAGGAATCGTCGGAGAGAGTGCAACACCCGGTAGCATGACCAAGTTGGAAGATAAGGCAACGGTGTCCAGCACAAAAGCTGCAAGATTGCTAGCGGCCTGTTCCGAACACCAGCTTCAGCTGAAGTAGTCCACTGTAACTCCAAATTTCAGTAGAAAAGCGAACACTCTTCCGGCGTAGCTTTTTCTGTTTTGTAAATGTCCAGGAGGAATTTTCACGTATTTAGTCTGTATTTTATAAGTACTATATAAGTTTAAAATTAAAAAATAAAAAACCCTTTAGGCATACAATGGTAATATTCTTCCGTTGTTATATTAAAATAAACTCTAGTTTTAGTGCTTGTATAGCGTTAGTATATTTAGGGATATGATCAAAATGACGAAAGAATAAACAGTAAAGGATCATTGGTACCTTCAAGTTAGTAAGTTTGACTCTGAAATTCAAATTTGGCGTCAGCATAGCTGAATACATATCAGTGAGAAAAAGTCAATTGTTTTCTTAATTTTTCCAACTCAATTCAGTCTTCTTTTGGTTTTTTTGGTTTTCATTTTTCGTTGAGAACGATTCGGATCGTTTCTATTGGCATTAGACTATTGTCAGCGATGTTCCGCGGGAAGGGAAACTGAAGAAACCGAAACTCCAATTATTGCTGTGGATACAACTGATAATGACAACCTTAGATTTAGGATTTTTTTTTTTTTTTTTTTTGGTTTTCATAAGAGGAACATACAGAGACAAGGCATGTCCGAACCCACAGTAACACGTCATGAATCAGCCACCAAGTTCTGAGGCATAGAATGGAGTATTTCTGGGTATGCAATTACAAATGTATCTAAAATTTGTCACAATTTTTTTCCCATTTTTGTTTTGAATCCTATTACAAAATATTCAATCGTTTCTCCCGGTCGCCTTTTGAGCTATGAGTGGATAAACCACTTAGATTATCCAATTTACCCCAAAAGAAAGCGCAGCAATGATAAGAAACCTTCTTTTTCCGTCGTTGTTTCATTGTGTAACAAAGTTCATGCATCTGTAACCTTCTCCTCATAGATTGCTTTGGTGGAGTTCGCAAAACTGAACTTAACCGATGGTTATGACGACTTCAGCTACAACCTTAGTAACCCAAAGTCCGTGTTTTCTTGCTTAAATTTTAGCTCTAGCTAAGCCCAAAAAAAGGACTGCACGCCAGAAGCTCACCCTCTCTCGTCGCTCTCCTGCCAAAATGCAGTGCTCTCAGAGAGCTTCAAAGCAAATTCAAGCCTTTTTCATCAAGGCCACCTCGAATATGATATCTTTTGCTAGTCAAAGAGGGCTGAATCAACTTTCTGCGCACTTTGAAATCCTTTCGGCCGCGTCGATGGCATTGCATGCCACCTTTTGTGTCGAGCCAAATTTCCCACGCCAAATATTAACGTGTTCAAGGCCTTAATGGGCTCGTGGTAGCCCACAGCGAAAACGCCACGTCCAAATGTTAGCGCTTTTTCGTAAAAAGGTCGTGCTGTATTCGCGCTAGTCCCAGAACTTAACAGCGTTAGCCCTCTCTAACTGAAAAGGCTTGTGGCGAAAATGAAGCGCCTTGAAGAAGGCAAACAATTGGCCTGCCTTGCTATAAAATATGCGGCTTCAACTGTGACTTTATGTTCCATCCTGCTTATTAACAATATAGTACATTTGGAGGTGCAGATATTAGTTCAGCTCGCTGCATATTTGATAGGGTATTAGAACCTTGTGTGGTAACTTACAATGCAATGATAATGGGTCATGTAAGAAGCAGTCAGCCRAATGAGGCTTTATCATTRTTCCGCGAACTTCAGGCTAAAAAGCTTAAACCTACTGACGTGACAATTCTTGGTGTTATTTCATCTTGCGCTTTGCTTGGMGCACTTGCATTAGGGAAGTGGATACATGAATATGTGAAGAAAAATGGGTTTGATCGGTATGTTAAGGTAAATACAGCACTTATTGACATGTATGCAAAATGTGGGAGTTTGAAGGATGCRGTTTCTGTTTTCAATGGCATGAATTATAAAGACACACCAGTATGGTCAACTATGATAATGGCATATGCTATTCATGGGCGTGGATATGAAGCTATATCTGTGTTTGAGGRGATGAGTAAAATTCAAGTTCAACCAGATGCTATTACATTTCTAGGTGTCTTGTATGCATGTGATCATGCTGGACTTATTGAAGACTGCTTTAGCTATTTCTGTAGAATGAGAGATGAATACAAGATTGTACCRGGAATGAAACACTATGGCTGTGTTCTGGATTTGTTAGGTCGAGCAGGCCGCTTGGTTGATGCTTATAATTTTATAGAAAACATGCCAATTGAGSCRACATCTTTACTCTGGAGGACCCTGTTAGCTGCTTGTAGCATCCATGGAAATGTTGASTTGGGTAAGCAGGTTATTGAAAAAATTTTCAAGCTGGATAATTTGCATAGTGGGGATTATGTTATCTACTCAAACRTGTGTGCCAGAGCTGGRCAATGGGAAGAAGCAAAAGAATTKCGAAAGATGATGAAAGATAGAGSCTTGACAAAGGTACCTGGTTGTAGTTTGATAGAAGTGAACAATGCAGTGCATGAGTTCTTCTCTGGTGATGGTACACGAACTGAGTATCGAGAACTGCAACAGGCTGTTGACAAGTTGATTGAAAAGCTAAAGTTGGTTGGGTATGTTCCTGATACTTCTTCAGTGCATCATCAGGACATGGAAGATGAAGAGAAAGAAACTACTCTCAGATATCATAGTGAGAAATTGGCTATTACTTTCGGTCTTATAAGTTGCTCACCTGGAGAAACAATTCGTGTTGTTAAAAATCTCAGAGTTTGTGGGGATTGCCATTCAGCTGCTAAACTTATCTCCTTTATCTATGGTAGATCAATAATGCTACGAGATGTGCAACGTTTTCATCATTTTAGAGATGGGAAGTGTTCCTGTGGGGATTACTGGTAGGAAGATGTCCTGAAGTTTAATCTACTTATGCAGTAATTGAGAGACGTTTCAGCATTCATTTGTGAAAGCACTGAGTCAGAAAAAAGGCTGGTGGTTAATTATACTTTGAGGAAATGAACTCTTGAATCATTCATGTATATAACAGCATTGCTAATTGGCACAGAATTTATGAGGAAATCCTCAGTACTTGGACCTGGTGTGATGTGAATCTTCTAGCTTAATTTTTCATAATTCAATGCTAGGTACTTTGTCATGTCACTAGATAAAAAAGTGCTGAGTACTCTTATCTTCAAATTGGTGGTCTTGTTTTTATGTCTACAACAATACAGTTTATTTAAGCACATGAATTTTGAGCAAGAGAAGCAAATGAAGAGCTAGTAAATTTGAAAAAAATAGTAATGGTTGCAAACTAATTGAATTTGACAAAAATGATGTGAAAGCAGTGTCATTTGAGTGCGGATAGCCCTAAGGTAATAAGAATCTGCAGCTTGTAATTTCTGTTAGTTTAGCTGTTGTTTTCTTCACTTTTAGTTCCTTGTGTTGAGGGGAATGAGGAGTCCAAGCTTCAGGAGAACGCAGCAATGGMAGAACTGAAAGATGGAGAAGATAAAGAAGATAATCAAGRAGAAAGTAGACCTCCTTCAGATTCAGAAGAATGCAGCAATGGCAGAACTGAAAGATGGAGAAGATAAAGAAGACAATCAAGGAGAAAGTAGACCTCCTTCAGATTCAGAAGAATGCAGGTAACTATCATAGTGGGATTTTTTGAAATTACAAAGAGAGATGATTAGTTAATAATCATCTTCCAACTTAGAACACGAGGTTCAATGTTTCAGGAATTCATTCGGATGGAGACTTTTACARACTGAAAAATATCAGGAAACAATTTTTGAGATCTATCTTTGTGTCCTCATGTCTGGCTCAAGACTTATTASATGCCCGAAGAACCAGAAGAGTTGCTTSAATTMAACAGTTGAATTTCCTCCAGTCCAAGTATACAGTTTTAGACGTGAAATAGTAACTGTCCCCTTGCACTCCMTCARAGAGCACTGCTGATTTCTGTTTCCTCTTTGCTTGTKCAGAAAATTTGATGACTACATACAAATCTTGATCTTGTAATGGCAAAGGRCTGAAATTGATTACTACACTACATATTGATTTTATATGAGTGAAAATTTTATGCAGGAAAAGGGGAGATTATTCAAGAAATAACATGTTGATCAGGCAAAGAGGACGATGACAGAACTATCCTAATATTTGGACATGGTCCTGATTCGTGTTGCCTGCCGTAAAAGACTAAGCTAATTGTGAAGTACTAWTGTAATATAATGGCCAACTAACGTTGTGTATCTGCTACGCAATGGTTGAGAAAAGGAAACACAGAAAAGSTTAGCTCAGATCAGCGTCTTTCCTTGCATCTATTTTCTTTTCTTTTCTTTGTTTCAGCTCTTTGGTTGAGGGAGACAAATAATAGATCTTGTAATGAAGTAAAGCATATATTCATGTCTCAAGAAAGTGTCCTCTAGCAGCATAGACATTCAAAAATGGCCTTTTGACACTTCAGGGATTGAGTCTGGGCTTCCCAAAACCACAAGTCAGTTACTCGACTGCTGGCTATTGTTTCAATGCCAAATCGCTTCCTAGTTAAATGCAGAATAAGGATCCTAAAGAAATTAGAACCTCTTCCATTCCAACACCTGGAACATCAATGCCGTCATATCATGTTTGGTGCAACTGTTATTATTTCTCCTTTCTGTTTCTTCTGTTGACACTTTAAACTACTAAAATGGGAACTAGCAGAAAAGACGGATAAAGGGATCCAATTATAGGCTTAAGCTGATAAAATAAAACTTGCCTTGTCTGTTTCATACTGGTCTCTTTTAATGGCAAGGCACAGAAAATAGGAATCCATAATCAAGGTATTCAAAGTACAAAAGTTGAGAGAGCAATTTATTAAGGGAGAATGAGCTTATTTTGTAGTAAATCACACCAAAAAAACCTTTTACTTCTGAGGAATATCCGAATAGCTCAAGATTACCCTGGTAGTTCTCTCTGTCCCCATTGGAAAGACGAAGGCTGCAATCCAAGCCGAAGGACATCAATCATATGCTTCGTTTTCACACACGTAGTATTCAATAAAATGATCCACATTAACAAGGCATCAGGGATCCTATTCACATTACACCTTTATCCTAAATTGCCTATAAATAGGAGCACTATCAGTAAAYGAAGCATTACAAATTTCAGCATAGAGAAGACAGTCAGTAGTATGGAGGAGAAAAATGGGAGTTCAATCTTGATCAAGCTACTGCTTTTACAGTGTCTATCAGCTTTCTGTGTTGCGCAAGGTTTTGATTTCTTCTACTTTGTTCAGCAGGTAAGTGAGGATGAAGCATGTTTGCTTACGAAATCACTAAACTGCCAAAATTGTAAATTTCAAGTGTTAAATCTCTCAGTTTACATTCTTTTGCAGTGGCCAGGATCTTACTGTGATACATCACGAAGTTGTTGCTATCCTTCAACTGGAAAGCCTGCAGCAGACTTTGGAGTTCATGGTCTKTGGCCYAATAACAATGATGGCTCTTACCCTTCAAACTGCGATTCCAGCAACCCTTTTGATGAATCCAAGGTAAACATAAAATATCCGAGAAGTTTTTGCATTAAACTAGTAGCAACAGGTTGATTCTTTGTGCAATGCACATGAGAGGAAAGTCGTGAAAGATTCGTGGATTTTGTACCTTTTTGATAGCCCTAATATTAGTTCCTTTCCCATATCTGTTTAGATATCAGATCTTATGAGCAGATTGCATGAGAATTGGCCATCACTTGCTTGCCCAAGCAGCAGTGGCACGACATTTTGGTCACACGAATGGGACAAACACGGCACATGCTCCGAGTCTGTCCTAGACCAACACGGCTACTTCCAAACAGCTCTTGACCTCAAGGATAATCTAAGCCTCCTTCAAATTCTTGAAAGTGCAGGTACTCTCTTAACAAATTTGCAGCATCTAATCCACCAAATTTAGTCCTTCAACTAAAGCTTGGCAACAAATATTACAGGAATTAAGCCAGATGGTGGATCTTACAGCTTGAGCAGCATTAAAGATGCCATCAAAAGCTCAATTGGTTCAACTCCATGGATACAGTGCAATGCTGATGAATCTGGAAACAGCCAGCTATATCAAATCTACATTTGTGTTGACAATTCTGGTTCAAACATCATCGAATGTCCTGTTGTACCAAGTGGGAAGTGCTCCCCCAGTGTCAAGTTCCCATCATTCTAGCCATGACTATTATCCGAGCTGAGAAGCTAACTATGTTCTTTCCCTTACACTTATCTTTGCTGATCAAAGCAATGTACTCTATTTGTTTGGATCCCCGTAGAAACTCATTGAACTGACTGGCATGTTCTAGAAATTGCATAAAACAGTTTGATTCTAATGTATCTTTCACAGAAATTTGCCGAATCATAAATTATGTAACATGAAGCCCAAAAATAGACAGAAGATCAGACGGGCCCAATAAATCTGGATTACATAACTTAAGGAATGTCGAAACGCTGCAGAGTTCTTGCATCTCTGCTAGTGAAGTACCTCCCTTATCAAAGTATTTTTGTCCCAGTCCTAAGAGGTAATGTAATTCTGACATCAATAATATTGTCGGTCAAACATTTCGTACTACGTATTAGGTGTACATATCATTACGTGTATTATATAGTATATACCTTACTAGCCAACCTTTCTCATTCGGTAAGTCCATCATATACATTCTTTTACGTGATAGGCACTCCAATATAAACCTAACTAATACGTGACTAGCAATAATAATAGCCCCAAATACTCTCAACATAAAAATGAAATGCTATATTTGAAAATTTTTCCCATTCAAAATACATGTCGCATAATAAAATTGAGAAAGTATTTAATGATTTTTTTTCAATTTATCCTTTTCTAATGTTACAATAAAACTAAACGTCAATATTTAAAATTTCACATGATTAATAATTAAAAAAACTATAGCTTCAATTGGAYAAAAATGATAAGACTCATCTAACGAGGGGAGAGAGATTGATAATAATTTTGTTAAAAAAATTAAATAGGTTTTAATTTAATCATTTTCATCTAGTGTTATATAATTTTCAGAAATTTTTTATTATTTTGATATGTAAATCAAAATGGAGCTAAGAGTGGCAGCAATTTATTTTAATTAATACTCCAACGTGTGATTTGGTGGCCTTTAAATCTATACGTGAGCACATGCAACTATCTCAATGACAACGAAAACTTTGAAGAGACTCTAAGTTAGGTGGGCAATYGGWATATTCTTATCAGCATCGGTTTATTCTTGGTTATATAAAGAACAATTACCSACACGTTCTTCAGAGAGTAATCTTCAYTGAAACTGGGGAAAGACAAGAAGGATGAAGCTCAAAAACTCAGTATTTTTCACGATTTTGATTTTACAATACGTGTTGGTCTTTTCTGCTTCTCAAGATTTTGATTTTTTCTACTTAGTTCTACAGGTAAGCTCTGCAATATTACTAGTAGCATACAAAGATTGCTCCATTTTCTTCTATTGTGAATCTTGACAATGTGTTTAGAATGTGTATTTTTGTTTCATAGTTTGCTTTTGGCTTGGAATGCAGTGGCCAGCATCATACTGCGATACAAAGCGTAGCTGCTGCTATCCCACGACTGGCAAACCTGCAGAAGATTTCAGCATCCATGGACTTTGGCCGAACCGCTATGATGGCTCATGGCCACAATACTGTGACCAGGAGAGCTTCTTCAATGAATCTCAGGTACTGTACTTTTGGTTCTGAACCAATCAGTTACAATGAACAGGTTGTTCATAAACCAAGTCCTGGATAAATCTATTACGCTTTTGTTATATAGGTTCGGGATCTTATCCCCAGAATGCAAAGGGAGTGGCCCTCACTTGCGTGCCCGAGCAGTGAYGGTGTGAGGTTTTGGAGTCATGAATGGGAAAAGCATGGGACGTGTTCTCTTTTGAAGGAGCACGATTACTTCCAAACAGCTCTTGACCTGAAGGAAAAGGCAAATCTTCTGCAGGTCCTAAAGGATGCAGGAATYGAACCAAATGGAGATTTTTACAGTGTCGAGAGTGTACAGAGAGCGATTAAAGAAGGTCTTGGCTACACTGCGTTTGTAGCGTGCAACGTTGATCTATCTCGCCAGCAGCAACTTCACGAGGTCTACTTGTGCGTGGACAAATCTGCATTGGAGTTCATAGACTGCCAAATATCTCCAAGAAGCAGAAAATGCAGTTGGGAAATTGAATTTCCTCCTTTTTCCTACGGTCATGCTGAGATTTGATCTTAATATGTTAAATATTGAAGCAATTCTCTTGTTGTTCTCAAATAGACGATGAAGTGTTGAAAGAATAACTCGATGTCTCCATGAATGTTGCCAAAATTGTAAGAAATCTTCACGTATTGGAGTTCAGATTTCTCTAGAGAAAGAAATAATAATAAGCATTTATGCAAATGGTCTTTGATTTCTTGCGTGACGGCAGAGAATTTGAAGGACCCTACACAAAAAGTACTTCTCATGACTAGATCGCATATTTCTTTATATTAATATTATTATTCATTTTAATATTGGATTCGTATGAACTTATTTTTATATGATTTTATTTTTTAAATTTTATTAAAAAATTCCTATTAATGAAATTTTTTTTCATATCTATACACTCACAGTCAATCTCAATTCTAATAAATGTGGATTCAATTTGCCCATCTAACCTTCATTTCCTCGAAAAAAGGAAGAAGAGAAAGTGTGAATCACTTAAAAAAAAGATACAAATTTACTAAATTGAATCAAATACGGATCTAGATATAAATTCATGTGCTACCACCAGAAAAGCAACACAATTGAAGTGAGTCAAAAATTAGCCGGCTAATTTTTTACAACTAAGGAGATTCAGATGCTCCAATTGATAGGGCTGTGTTTTTTGAGGTTAGAGTCCTATATGATTGATCTATTAAAACCTATTTGCCGATTAATCAAGATTAACCTTTCACTATATGGCACACAAACAGCCTTACTTCGGTATGAAAGATTACCATTTGGATATGTGCAGATGTCTTGACCACTCCCTTCCGTCTTGCCCCCAAAACACCGTGAACCCATTACAGCGAAAGTTCAAAAATCTTTCAAATATGGATTATAATTGCACGCTAATCAATTATTTTATATCCGAAAACAACATGGACCAGAAAAAATCATCCAAACTCGGCGAGGTTGGGAAAGAAGTTGGTCTAGAGTTGGAGCAAAGCCACCATCTACAAGACTCAAAGTTCGAGAAACCCTTCGAAGTGGTGCAACCRTGATGCCGCCTTACCAAACCCAACTACTCCACTAGACTCCGGAGAAGTAGAACTGGGTAAGAGGAAAGTTGAATTTGGGGAGGGAATTGCACAAAAGATTAAAAGAGTAAGGATAATGACTTTGATAGTGAAAGTATGTACTGGTCCTTGCAAATCAACACGAAACAAAGGCTAAAATGTGGTAACCTAAAACTAGTCATTTGTCAAGGGAATCAAGAATCGAATTGGCATATTTCTTTTTGCGGTCACAACTCAGAAGTCGAACGCCCAATTTTTACTTAACTTCAATTTTATCGAAGGCCATTGTTTGATTTTATTTTCGATAAATTTATTATTTATAATTTTAATTGAATCTTAGATATCATCATCACCATCATTTCACACGAAAAAATTTAAAAAAGACTTATAACTTAAAAATAAAGTCAAATCACGAACATACCCACACATGGTATGCGAGACAGATTCAAACAAAGATAGGTCTGAACTCAAATGCCAAAAACCAATATGGTTGACTATATGGAGGACTTCACCGCCCAAGGATTTTCAATTTGGAGTGAACATGAGATAGTCATAATATATGGATAATTAACTTGAGATTAGGCAATAATATAGGAAGTCTAGAAGCCCGATCACATGATATTAGGGGTTAGAATTTTACATGGATCGTGTCGAATTAATTTAGTAATTGGTAAATAAATTATTAAATTAAAATTAGATCTTATATTTATTTTATTAGTGATGAAATATATAATCAAATCTCCTTTTTATTTAGAGTCGAATTTTGCCCATTCAAACCAGTAAGAATATCAAACGATCTAAAAAAGTCAATTCAAGCTCTTAATTAAGTAGAGTTTAGATACTCAAACAATCGGTTCAGAAGTTCGCAAGCATAATATTATTATATTATTTTAAATTATTTTTGTTATTTATTTTTAATTTCTTGGATTTTTGAAATTGGAGTTCTGACTTTCTATTTTAGTCAAATTTCAGTTTGTCGAATGAAATTATAGTCGGATTTTGTAAATGGCCTTTAAAGGCATGTAAATCATAGTAGTAGTATCGTAATTCTTTCGTGATTAATTTTTATATATTTTTATTCTATCTCTCTAATTTTACCTTACCAAAATAATTACACTTCAAATCTTTCTCATGATTATGATTATGACAGTTAATTTTGTTAATAAGGGCATGGAATGTATTTATAGATTTGAAATTGAATATTTTACGATAATATATAATTTATTAATTTAATTATCTTTTGCTTGTTTTTATAATTTACAATTTTTAAAAGTGAGAAATAAATAATTATAATCTACGAGAATAACAATTTTCCTTCTTATAATTTTGGCCCTCTTCATTTTCATGTTTTTAGTATTTTCTTTTATACATCATATTGAATCAATTGTGTTACTGTACATCACATGTTTTAAGTCGTAAGTCGTGATAAARTCAGTACTATTTTCATTCTTTTTTACTTGTATTTTAAGTTATGTAGTAAGATAAAAAGTTATAATGCTTATGAAACATATTAAATCAAAGTGATAGCATCTCTCTCCTGCTTTCCCTTTTTTTTTCTTTATCGTGTTGAAAATGAAAAGTTTGACTAGTTGCACAATGCCAATAAATTAAATGGTAAAATAAAAAATTAATAAATATTTCATTGATGTTCTGAGGAGACAGGTATTTTGAAATAGAAAAAATTGATAAATATAAAAAGAAAAAAAAAAAGAAGATGGTATATAATTAACTTCTAGAGCAAAGACAATAAAACCTCCAAAATCATAAGTGAAGATCAGAACAAAGATTCACCTCTCTGTGATAGGAGATCAAGAAACGAATAAATTTTACAATGAATTTACCCGTATATGATATTTTCCATTCTTCSATTTGGGAAGGATGGAGGGAATAACAAATCATTATGACACCCGAAAATAGAGGTCCACCTTGTGTGAAAGGAAATGAACAGAAATAAATGCGTGGATCATTGCATACTCAGATGCAGACTCACTTGGTTCCAAATATGAAGGAGAAAAGGCAATAACTCAATGGAAAATGCCAAGCCGACATGAAACGTCAATGKAAAACTAGTCATTATTCATATATATCCTAATAAGATTTGGTTCAAGAAATCATTGAGGATGTACGGTCTTTGATTTCTCGGATTTTGTCTCTATAAAACCACCCCTTTACCAGTGCTACATCGTCTCAGAACACTCTCTGTAAACTCCCAGAATAGGAATTGCCCAGAAAAAAATCGAGAAAGATGAAGTTCAATGTTCAATTCTTGATCAAGGTTTTGGCCTTTCAATGTTTATCAGTCCTCTGTGCTTCATCACAAGACTTCGATTTTTTCTATTTTGTCCAACAGGTCAGTTGTTCATCTATCCAATWAGTTTAATGTTGATTCTTGTGTATGCTGAGTTTAGGAATTAATTAATGATTGCAGTGGCCAGGATCGTACTGTGATAGCAAGCAGAGTTGCTGCTATCCAAAAACMGGGAAGCCAGCATCAGATTTCAGCATTCATGGCCTTTGGCCTAACTATAATGATGGCTCCTATCCTTCAAACTGCGATTCAGGGAACCCCTTCGATGCATCCCAGGTATGTATATACATAGCATGACTTGAAAGTGTCATCTAATGTAGAATATGATAAATCCCCTTTTGTAGATTTCAGACCTCCGAAGCAGAATGCTAGCCGACTGGCCATCACTAGCCTGTCCGAGCAGCGACAACACGAACTTCTGGAGCCATGAATGGGACAAACACGGAACATGTTCCGAGTCCGTCCTGGATCAGCACGACTACTTTTCATCGGCACTTCTTCTGAAAGAAAAATACRACCTCTTGCAAATCCTCAAACGTGCAGGAATTGAACCAGATGGACAATTTTACAGCTTAAGAAGTATCCAAAATGCAATAGCAAATGCRATTGGGTACACCCCAGGAGTTGAATGCAATGTCGATCCTTCTGGGAACAGCCAGCTTTACCAGATTTACCTTTGTGTGGATACCTCAGGATCGAGCATCATCGAATGTCCTGTTCTACCTCGTGGTAAATGTGGGGCTAGTATCGGATTTCCTTCCTTTTAACCTCTCTCCCTCGTATATATAGTTGAAAATTTGTATACCTTTTCTGTTTAGAAAGACCATTATTTTTTATGGTTTCTTTCTTGCTAATTTTATTGACTCAAGGGCAGATCGATGAATAGTAAATACCCTATTGCTATGTGGCTAAAATGGATGACTGTGTAGAGAACATAAGTGGGCTTGAATGTAATTGACTAAAACCGGCCTTTTCGAGCCCAAAATTTCTCATTTCATTATWASTTTGGGATGAATACGAATGAGGGCCAGTTTGGAGTGCCTTCTTCTTTCGAAAAAGTTTCCTTACTRCTTTCTCGTCATGCCAAGTCCTGGTTAAAACCTTTTGTTAGGCATTTGGCGAACAGACAAGCAAAAGAATTGTCTTTTTCTTTTGCTTTTTGACTTTTCCTATTTGAAGACCTCTTTTCTTTAGTGGAAACAGACGAGCATTCGGCGTCCTAATAAGAGCTAATTACTGAAATACTTTTTTATTTTTAAAAGTGAACATTTTCTTTTTCTTTTCAAAAAATACTTCACATTTTAAACATTAATGATGCATCGATTCATTTGTTGACGGACATTTTCACCTGCTTTTCAAAATTATATTAGTCGAGTCAATATTTGAAAATCGATAATTAAAATTTAAAGTGATATATTTCGATCCATCTAAAAATTATTTAAAAATTAATCACGCGAAAACCTTGAAGGGTGATTGGATTTTCCAAATATCCTTTGATAATTAAGTTAGTCCAAATTTCTAATAAGAAACAAGAAGTTTAACAGTAATCAAGATAGCTTAGATTGGAAGTTATCATAATTAAATTTGACCTCATAATCAATTAAACGAGATATGAAAAGAACACAAGCGTTGCTATAACTAACTTGTTTTTTTTTTTTTTTTTAATATAAGTATTGTGCACAGTTGAACTTCCACGCCACCTAATAAATTAAGTTTAAGT
>MEJB01000051.1:2902647-2954670 GCA_001752375.1 Rhazya stricta
AGTCCACTCTAAAACCGAAGACGGAGAATACTCTCTCTTTCTACGCGTTTTCTTCAGACGCTTGATAGCCGTTCTTGCAGAATCCTCCCAACTGAGCTGACCTCCACGGTAATCATACATTTCGATCTGTATTAATGCGCGTTTGAATTATATAAAGCTCGCTTGTTTGTACTAGTCTGATCAACATTGTATTGGCCTCTTGAATTTGATTCTTAATTTTGTTTTATTGGAGTTCTTATGAGTGCTTGAGATGGAGTTATGTTAGATTTTTGGCTTTTGGATGAGAACAGGGTTGATTTATGGAAATTTAGTGGTATTATAGTTGAGATTGAGATCTGCCCAACGGTTGAAGTGTTGTAGTTATTGGCGGTTGAGTAGTGAGAATATAAGCGGGATATGCCGATCTAGCTTGTTTTCGTCGTAAACTACTACTGGCATTGTCCATTTTTGGCTGGCATCGACTGAAGCATATCTGTAGAAGACCAGAACGAGGTTTAAACCTTTTTTTAATCTCTTTTGAGCCTTAGGGAAAAGTTTAAAGCGTAAGTGATTCTCTATGAGGTGGAACCTCGAAGAAATCAGTAGGAGTGATGATATCTACTGAGTTATTTAATTTAAGTTTTTTGAATTTTAAATCATCGATCGGCCTTCACTCTATCTTATTTCTATCTTTGTCCTTTTTGTGGTTTTCCCCGTATCAGCACATATTTGAAGCCTGAAGCTCTGCGCGGGTTCCTTTTCTTAGCCTTGTACCCCTACTGTGGTTCTGCTGTAATATTGATTAATTACATGCCTGCAACTCAAATTCATGGGCTTTTCTTTCATATTTAGCTGCTTAATTCTTCATGGATGCCTGCCAATCTGTATGAACGGGCTTATATGGTACTCGAACTTGTTTTTCTTATCTATACTACTGTTTTGACGGATTTTCTATGGTTAACCTGGAGAGGGGAAAGATAGACAAAATTAAAGTTATGATTCTGGTGAGGTTTATTTCTTTGTTTTTCTGGAGAATTTCTATCTTCATAAATGGAGGAGAGGATTTGTTGCTTTGAAATTGAAAAGGCAGGACTTTAGTCTTAAAAATCTCTCTCCTTTTCTCATTTAGAAATTATTGAACTTTCATGATTGTTGAGATTGTGAATTAATAGGTACGAGGACTAGGATTAGTGCACAGACAAAAGGTTATATATTCTGCCAAAGAAAGATCTCTCATGTATGAGCGCATTTAGCTCATTGTACTACTTCAATCAGTATATCTCTGAGCTTTGTATCTGTTGCATATAAGGCCTCTATGGTTGCAATCATGCAGTATATAGAGCATTGTTTGTGAATTAAAGACTTCCCCTTGAATATATGTGCTATGTCTTTGCAAGGCTAGAGGGAGAAGGTAACTAGAACTAAGATATTTATTTCTTTGGTACCTTAGTCTTTGAAGTTCCTATTGCAGGTGCCATTTACGCATTAATGACCTTCCCAGTTCTTCTAATTGGTTTGCGTAGTAATTGGGTCCAAATCAATTGAAGCAATCTGGTTATGACGAGAAATGAAGAAATGGTATGGCGGTGTGTTCTTCACATCCTTGTTGATGGTACTGGTTTTGGGGTATTATGTCATGGAAAACCCCATCAAGGAAATTAATCTTACAAGTCCCTCAGTTTACAATACCACGGGAATAAATCCTCTTAAATGGATAAATCCTGGTGCTCCACCTGTGGTACACAATTCAGGAAATAACTCTGATGTCATATCCGCTGAAATTCTAGTTTCCCATCTATTTGCTCAGAAGAATCTATCRGATGATGAAAAGCAGTCCTTGCATACATGGGACCATYTGCAAGACCTCATTAGTCATGCTCATGTCTTACCTAATGCTTTAGAAGCTATCAAGGAAGCAGGAGCTGCATGGAACAATCTCTTGACATCCATTGAAGATGAAAAACTTCATGCAAATGACAGTTCACAGAGAAGAGGAAAAGAGAAACAATGTCTTCATTATCTTAGTAAGATTAATGCCACAGAACTTGATGATAATGGCTTTAAGTTGAGGGTTCCTTGTGGGCTCACTCAGGGATCTTCAATCACATTTATTGGCATTCCAAATGGTCTTCTTGGTAATTTTCGATTTGACTTAACTGGGGAACCACTTCCTGGGGAGCCAGATCCTCCTCTTATCTTGCATTACAATGTTCGGCTCCATGGTGATAAGATAACTGAGGATCCTGTAATTGTCCAAAACACATGGACAGTTGGACATGACTGGGGTGATGAGGAGCGATGCCCATCCCCTACTCCTGAAAAGAATAAGAAAGGTAACGTGCTACTTCCCCCCCCCCCCCCCCAAAACAAATATTCTTCTTATGTATAAGGAAATTATGATATTTTATGTACGGTATGAATAGCTTGATCATTTTAGGTTTACCAAAAACCGTTATCTCAGAAGTTAATTTTATCACCCCTTTTGTGGCAAGCTGGGAAATTAAGACTGATCCTGTTGGAGCAAATCTTGATATTTCTCTGGTAGTTGCTGTGAAATTAACAGCCTGCAGTAGAAAGTAAGAAACAATGGATAATTTCTATTTTCGGCAAATGAGTCCGATTGCTTTCTGTGAATAARTAAACTAATTTTCCTGGAATTAACTATTTTTGTTACAAATAGTGTTTCCTCAAACAACTTGGTTAACAGATCSCCATTATATTTATTTTTCTTCTCTCTTTTATGAGGTGAATTYACTTCGCTTGTTCATACATGCCATCTGCTAATCTTGCAGATATCCTTTWGCCACCATTGCATTATATAGCATTTACCTCCTGTAAGATCATCTAATCGGCATTATAATGCTTTAATTTTCTTTTTGCATCTCAGCAACTCTTTTCATTAACACCATAAAGAAATTTGATGGGAATTTTTCTCTGAGGAAATTCAAGGCACAAACAGGTTGTTCTAGAAGTATGCCATGGAATACATTGAAATAGCTTGCGAATTATGTGCCATTTGCTGAATTGCAGGATGTAGGGTGGATTCACTCGAATTTTGTGATCTGAAATTTTGAAGTTGTGAACTGATTTGTAGATAGAAACGTAAAAGCTTAAGAAGAGTCAAGGCTTCACTTATGTCAAGTAGTTAATGAAGTATTCACAGTGAAAGTCCCACCAAAAGGAGTTGGCCCAAATATGACAAAATTATACCTTTCTGATAGAACAATTTGAAGATATTTTTACAGTGTTATTTCTAAATATCCACAGTAGTTATTAGTTGATATGTCTATTGTATTTCTAGCATTTAGAAGAAATTTTCTTTTGGGCAATGATATTCTTTTTGCACGCTGCTGATGCTGGGGAGAAATGATTCTCTCACTCCAGCTTCAGTCCTCATCCTCATGACTGAGATAATGTATATTATATCGATATTCTTGAACTATGTGCTACATTACTTAAGTACGTGGATGTTGGATGCATAGTCAGAGCTGCGTTCATGTTTAGGTTCTGTCTTCCAATCTTCATGCTACATTTGGTTTTTCTTTTATGTTGTTGAAGCACCTAATGTCCATTGTTCGATAACTCTGTTTTGATCTTTATCAGTGGATGAGTTGGACCAGTGCAACCAGATGATCGGGAAAGAAGATAACCGCACTACTGTTTATGGCAGACCATCCAATGCATCGACAAAGGTTTCTATGGCTCAGGATGGGTCTAAACCAAAAAGCTATTTTCCTTTCAAGCAAGGTTATCTGTTTGTTGCGACACTCAGAGTAGGATCAGAGGGAATTCAGATGACAGTTGATGGAAAACACGTAACTTCATTTGGTTTCCGTGAAGTGAGTTCTTTCATCTCTCTCGCCTCTTCATATTACTTGCCGAACTTTGCAAACATTCATGTTTAACTTGTCTTTCTCCACTTTTTGTCAGACTTTGGAGCCGTGGCTTGTTAACGAAGTAAGGATTTCTGGAGACATAAGATTAATTTCTGTCGTGGCAAGTGGCTTACCAACATCTGAGGATTTAGAACATATAATTGACATGGAAGCTCTTAAGGCACCTCCACTACCTCTTCATCAACAGCTGAATCTTTTCATTGGTGTGTTCTCCACTGCAAACAATTTTAAGCGTCGGATGGCAGTCCGAAGAACTTGGATGCAATATGGTCCAGTACGGTCTGGCGAAGTTGCTGTGCGGTTTTTTGTCGGTCTGGTAAGTTTGCAACTTTTCTTTTCCTCTTTTTTTTTTTTTTTTTTGGGGTGGGGTTGGGGGTGGGGGGTGGTTTTCTTTAAGATCATTAAACCAACTACTCGTCAGAGGTGAGTTGTTCCAGAAGTATTGCTGTGCATGCCATATATTTTGCTTATAGTCATGCAGTAATAGCATAACATTTTCTGTAATGAAATGTCAGCATGTGTCCAATTTCCTGGAATGTTCTATTGTTACATTTCATGTAAAGAGGTACTACTTAGAKTACATTGTATAGGTTCTTAAATTCACATGCCTGATTGAGCAGGTTGATCAGCAAAGTTGTAAAAGATGATRTACTTTGTTATGCATACAGTAATTTCTTAATCTTGGAAGAAAGCAAATATTAAAAAAATGCATCATGCACCGAGCACCCTCTTTCTAGAACACACAGGATATAAATTACTTTATTGTACAGCTAACTTATTACTCTGTTGTAATGCACCTCCAATTAATTTTCTGAATTTAACAAGTCATTTTCTGGTCAAGTTGATTAAAATCTTCATTTTGCCATGCAGCATAAAAATCAGATGGTGAATGAGGAGCTCTGGAATGAGGCTCGGACATACGGTGACATCCAGCTGATGCCTTTTGTTGATTACTATAGCCTCATAACATGGAAGACTTTAGCTATATGTATCTATGGGGTAAAATCCTGTCTCTTTCTATTCATGGGAAATCTATATGCCTATTTGACGTAATCTCTTGAACAGACGGAGGTTGCTTCAGCAAAATTTGTCATGAAGACAGATGATGACGCATTTGTCCGGGTGGACGAAATCTTGGTTTCTATGGACAGGATTAACGTTACTCATGGTTTGCTTTATGGCCTCATTAATTCTGATTCCCATCCTCATCGGAACCCTGATAGCAAGTGGTATATCAGTCCTGAGGTATCCCTTTTCTTGATTGCTTATGATTTATTTAGTGCATATGTCTATATATGTATTTGCAAAATTACATTACACATAGAGGAAACGGTAAAGCTTGAAGAAAATTTTGCAATCAATAGTGAGCAGTAACGCGCGTACAGTAATTTGCTGTGAAGAATAGGAGGAAGAGGAGGAAAAGATAAAATGCCTAATCAAAGATAAACCGATCACTTCTTAATACTTCATTTATTCATTTCTGACAATATGAAATATTAGAGTATTCTTAATGTAGAACATATCTAAAAACCAAATCCTAATGAAACAAGAAGTCCTCCTAAAAGCATAGTACTCCTTACGTTCCTAAGACAATAATAACTCCAAATAAGGCTAGTAACTAAAGAATGACTCTCAGACTAACCCCTGCAAATTCTAGCCATCAACTCAATGACCAAAAATACCCTTGCACTAAAGACACAAGAATTAATGAAACTCCTGCCATAAATAATCTAAGAAGATATTAAAGCCCATAAATTGTATACATGATCTAAAGCATTCTCATGAATTGCTACAGCCACATCCTGCTTTAGGCTCTTTGCATTCTCTATCACCAATTTATCAAAAGAATTATTAAGAGAAGGAGAAAGGGTTTGATGGAAACAACATCTGCTGCATGCAGAGGAAACTAATATTACAAATTTACTATTATGCTAAGTGATGTGAATTGGAAATTCATATACAGGCCATAAGAGTTTACATCCATTGTTTTGGACCCATCCTCTTTTGGTTTCTCTTCCCCCCCACCTCTCCCCTCTCCCTCCCCTTTTTTTCCCCCCCTCTTCTGGAGACCTTCAATAAATCTATCTTTTAATAACTGGGGACTAAACTGAAATGAAATTCTATACTTGGGAGGAAAAAAATGACAAATCTTCAAATTCTTGGTACTACTGTCATGCATGCAGATGCAACTAAATTGGATCTACGTTCCCTTCTTTCCTTTTGCCATGAGGTCATCCTACTCTTGGTGACATTGTCTTGTGGGTTTTGCAAATATATTTCTACCTGGATGATAGTTTCTGTTTCATTTGACCCTACTTTTTATCATCCAATCTAACATGTCTGATTATACTTCAGGAATGGCCGGAAGACAGTTATCCTCCTTGGGCGCATGGTCCCGGCTATATCGTATCAAGTGATATAGCCAAGGAAATCTACAAGAGACATAAGATAGACCGACTGAAGGTATACACACAAGACCACTTATAGATTCCCTCCCCGTGTTTATGTTATTTGGATTATGATTGGGCCTTTTAGTACTTATGCTTGCTTTCCTGCTATTTCTTCATTCGCTGCTAATTATTTAGTGCTTAAATGTGCAGATGTTCAAGCTTGAAGATGTTGCCATGGGTATCTGGATTGCAGAGATGAAGAAGGAAGGTTTGGAAGTTAGGTATGAAAAGGAGGAGAGAATTTTCAACGAGGGTTGCAAGGATGGTTACGTTATTGCCCATTACCAAGGTCCTCGAGAGATGCTATGTCTATGGCAGAAGCTTCAGGAGATAAAGCGTGCTAACTGCTGTGGAGATTAACAAATATTCATTTCAAGTAACCAAATCTAGAAACATACTTGAGGATAGATGTTTCATACAGATCCACTCTTGACAGCCAAGAGATGAAAGTCAAGCTCCCGTATTGGAGTGGAGTGGGGCAGGAAAATTGTGCACCCTGAGAGGAAAAATGTAGTTTCCCATAATAGAGCAGTTGCTGGTTGCTGTGTAAGTATGAGTTCCTTTACTAATACATAAATATTGGTAGGTCTAATGTCTAGACTTTATTAGGATGCTGTTCTTTCCTAACAGCAACACGGTTTTGTATCATATGGAGAGAAAAAGAGAGAGAGAGAAAGAGAGAGAGAGGCTTTGTATAGATTGCAAGGGAAGAATTGGTTGTTGCATAGAAGATCAGTATTATACAGTATGGTACATAATCAATTTCCAATGCCAGGGTCTATTGTCCCCTTTTTTCCTCGTAAATAGTGTGATGTTTTCAAATGAGTAAAAATTAAATTTTCATGATTTACATGTATAAAAAGTTTGCTCTCTCTTATAAAAATATAAAATGTATTGTTTCATATAACAATTATTTTACTGGACTTGTAAACATTGTTGCTTTATAATCTATTAGTATCACTTATCAAAGAAATAAAGGATTTTCCTCAAAGAAATAAGGGATTCCTTTATAAGTAGCAGTAATTTTTTTTTTTTTTTCCCTTTCTGTGTTTTCGAAAGTCAACATACATAACCTTAGGCATCAACATGTTAGTATTTGCGTTCGATATACAACAAGAAACTAAATAGAACAACAAATTAAAATACAATTTACTAGGTTCTAAACCAGAAGATAAGATGCTGTCAAGGAAGAGTTGATGATCAAGTGGCCATGCAACCAATGCCATATCGAATGTTGGGGAAGACAAGAAACAAACCACTGCATATTACGCCAACCATCAAAGGAAAACTCCTCATGGCTTCATCCATTTCTTTTGCATGTCTTGGGAAAAGGCAGTCCGTAACACGATGATCCGAGAAAGCAATGGCTATAAACACCAACACAGACATGAAAGCATGAACAAAATCATTAAATCCAATCTTGTACCGCTCATCTTTCGGCACTTGCACTCCAAGGCCATGCTTAAACACAGCCAAGCCTTTTGTGGTCACAAACCCGTAGTAGATTTTCCCGTCCGGACCGCGAAAACTGTCAGTGAAGTGGAAGAAGAAGCATGATAGAGCGCAGAGGCCGAGTAGGGTGTGGATCATGAGATTAGTGACGCGAGAGCATTCTCCTTTGCCATACACAGAGGGAAGAACCATTTCAAATGTCAAAAGGGTCCCGGTAGGGAGAAAGTTGGCGAGCATTGATGTTTTGGATAGTGTCTTTTGCACCCCACTGGCGACCATTCGCCTTTTCCGGCCACCATTAGGAGGCGGCACCCCTGATGTTGCAGGCTGATATGAAGAGGGTTCCAGAGATGGATCAACTTGTGGTGATGCATTGTAGACTTTGATGCCAATTCCTTCAGGTGGATCGACTCGTGGTGATGCATTGTAGACTTTGATGCCAATTCCTTCAGATGGATCCATTTCGAGAAGATCTTCTCCTATGATTGGGAAGTTATGATTTTGGATGAAGAAGTGGGATTGAAGAAGTTTTATATACCTTCCAGTTTGATTACGCTCTTTCAAATTTGAACTCAAAATTTCGTGTCTTTATGTCAATGGTCAGGATGACATCCACTAGTGATTTTTCTCTTTGTTACACTTTTTTTCTTTTAAATCTCAAACAAGAGGGATGTGCCCAACAACTTCCACAGCCAACCGTTGCTTAACATCTCCAACAGCCATCAAAGGTCAAAAATGTAACTTCAATTAGCTGTTTTCAGATATAAGAAGTATTCATTTGCTCCTCTTCTTCATTTATAAAGCCAGGATAGAACCCTAGTTTTAGAATGACCGTCAATGGGACTTGAGAATTTCCCCAGTAATGAAATTTACAAAGAAAATAAGAAACCAAGTTGATATAAAGTTTAAAAAGAGAAGTGTGGATTAAACATGAAGCAGAGTCAGTTCCACATACCAAKTATGTAATACAAGAAAACAAAGAAATGCAATTTAAGTATTAAAAAAGCTCCCATAAAATTAGGGTAAGTTCATCCTGGTAAGAATCCATGAAGAGAAATGGCAAGCTCAAAAGCCTGCATTTTCTCTCCTCTAGCGAAACCATTGCGATCATAAGATGMGATTTCATTAATGTCAAGATCAATGCAAGCTTTCACAAGCTCTTCGCCAACACGTTCAGCTGCTTCCTGGTTGATTTATTTCACAAGATCAGGTACAAGTAATAGAGAACTCTTTCTGCAGAACTGAAAAACTAAGTGACTGAGAATTACAMAGAAATTGGACTAGAAAAAGAGGCAGGCCATGGTGTTTAGAGCTGTTCAATACCAATTTCATACGACAGGGAGAAAAATGCAAAGTTTTTGTTGTTCTATCGAGAATTCAATGATAGGATATTCCCATTTCTTTTGCAGACTATTCTCAAGCAGCAAAGTGCTTACAATGGTGCTGTAAGATGGATCTTTCCGAATTGACTGCTGTAGAGTGCTGGCATAGAACAAACACTTCTTTTGCTGGTCATCTACTAGCATAGCATAAAGCTGCTTATTGGAACAGAACACTGAAAGCCTTGGTTTAGCAGCTGTGCCATTGAACTGCACAAAATATTCAAGAACAAGTATTTAATCAGATCAAATGACAAAGCTGAAATAGAAAAGCAATTGACATAGGGAGATGATAAAAGAAGGATCAAAGTATCACRCAGTAACCATTTCTGCACAAGCACTCCTCCCCTGCTCGTGGTTTGATACGAGTAAGCAATACTAGAAACTCTGCTYAAGATTCAATGTATTTCTAATATTTCTGGGCTATATTAAACTATTGCCAAACTAAAGATACGTTCAAAATGAAAATTTTGACATGCTGGAGAATCAAAAGCATCTATTCTGGCAAAGAAAAGGAAGTTCTACTTTCTTTCTGAGTCTTCTGTTCCGAATTTTTGCACTCTCAGTCCGACTGTTGGCCCTTGCTTCAGTCACCAATGGCTTCATATCTATATGGAAGAATTACAGTCAGGAACTTAAAAAAGATCTATCTTGTCAGACGTAGAATATCTAAACARTTTCTTAATTTCATACCGTCATTCAAATCCACACAGAATCTAAAGAATACCACCAAAAAGCAATACTAGATACAAATTACAATCAGTGAGATGCCATTACACAGAGTAAATTTTCTTATATTGATATCCTGATTCAAGAACCCTTGCAAAGTAAAATTCACAAATAAGAGAATGATTAACATAAGACTCACTTGTATTCTGCTTTAAGGGGACATAATTACAGTGAGATAAAGATGTCCCAAAGAGCTCACAAGTCTTCAACTGCAGCTGCAATACACAAAAAGCAGAACTTGCCATTACCAGATATGTGCCACTTCGAGAAGCTTAGTTTAAATACGCTGCATGCACACCRGCAAACCAYGAAACCAACAGCTTTACAGATCCACTTTCAGAGGAATTTTATCGAACAGATAACCATCACTGAAACCTTATTAGCTTCCTACCTTCTTGGTGCTTGAATTTCTACTTTCGAATGTTGTATCCAACAAATTTTACTCCAATTTTTTGTTGTATATATGGACCAAAAAAATAGCCCCTTTTCGTAGCTAAGAATCCCAGTCGAATGCTAAAAGCATCCCGATTCCTAAGTTTAAAAAGAATACGCTAGTAGTAATTTGATAAGGTTCTTTTTTGGCCCTTCAAAGTTTATAGTTTGGCCCCAAAACTTTTGTCCTTTCCTGGTGGGGAGTACACTTTACAAGTCAGTTTTACTTTTGAAGCCACCAGTTTTAAGTTAGGGGAAGAGGAACATCACTAGACATTTATAGCTAATCAGAATTCAGACACGGCCCCCTCCTTGGCGAATTCCTCCTTTCGCACCTCAGCCCACGAGTACTAGCAGTAGTTTCTAAATGTTACTCTCCTCTCCAGAACAAGTCCTTATATGTTACTCATCTGTCTGCCACTAGGAACCCCCGTTCCCGGCCGTCTGTTAAGCATGCGCCCCGTTCAACCTGAACCAAGATCGTTTCAAAAGCTTTTGACTTGATAGAACTCGAGAATTCTTGAAATTGAGATGATCCCTAGTATTTACTTGAATTATTTATGACTTCACCTATTAATTGCACTAAATTGTTTGAAAGAAACTTTTATTTCTCAGAATCTCCTAGCATGAACGGACTCATACATGAACTGCTTAAAATGTTTCTTAGGGTACCAAGAATATTTCTACTAAAGATTCCTCAACTTTTACTAATGGAAGAAGCCCCCCAAAATGTCTAGATTGTTCCTTTTATAGATGGTTTCTCCTGCACCTCATCTTCTTCTTCCCTTTGATTCTCTCCATTAATGGGAATCTCCCATGCACGAACTCGAAATGTAGTATGTATTTCCAAGTTCTGATATTATAGAGTACTCTGAATTCAAATGATTACTTTTTCACTATAAGTTTATGCATATATGAAATGCATTTGAATTAGAACAGTTGAATTTGGTGAAAGGTTTGATATCCAATCTAACGAAACTTTGAATAATGTAATTTTTACACCCTTACCCTTTTATATTTCCTTAMATTCACATTTGATCAATTTATTAATCTTTCCGTAATTGCAAGTCACTGCGCTTTCTTTACTAGAAAGTAAAGAAAGACTTAAAAGTTTACCTTATTATTAGAAAAGGGCACTTAACGCCCTAGTTTTGGAGTTTTGGAGTTTTCGCCCCAACCTACTTGGGGGTCTAACGACTGTAGCTGGCTGCTACTAACGAGGTCTATTGATTAGTGAAAAAGCATATAGAAAACAGCATATAAAAGAATATGATTAATTCTAATTAGATAAAAATATTTTAATATAAATATATTCTTAATTAATTTATAGATATTTACTTGTGTTATAAAGAAGGACTATAATCCATTAGAAGAATGGCCAAAAAGGATTCAATGTGGACCTAAAATTCATCATTTCATAAGATGAAGCAAAACAATGAAAAATATAAGCAAGATTATGCAAAGACCCCCCTTTTTAAGATTTTATTCATAAATAACTTCTTTTTGTTGTTTTAAAGTTTTTAACGTAGACGCTATTATTATCTAATTCAAATATTTCAACAATTATGACTACGAGTATTTGTGTTTCAAATATTTTTGTTAATTTTTTCCTTTTACTTTTCTTCTCTCTTTCTCACCCTTTTGTTTTCAAACTTTATTCTGAAAGTTTTGGTGTTAGTAAAGGATTGAAAGTTCATTGTGCTTTGATTAAAGTAGATTATGATAAACATGAGTTTGTGAGTAATACTCTTATATAGTAATGTCTATTTGATCGATTTGTGTAAAATTAGGGTTWTTTGATTGATTTGTGAAAAATTGAAGATGCTAGTTCATATTGCATTTTTATGAAATAAAAGCATCTATGTCAAGACCGTTTAAAGAAAAAAAAAAAAAAAAAGGTCATATACCGATAGAATCTTAAAAAGCAAGTCAAACGGATCAAAAACTCAAATATTATAAATTTAATCTCGAAGAAGCAATTACCTGCAACTTCATTGTTGGTAGTGAGGGTGCATTTGGATTGGTATTCTTTCAAAAAAAAAAWTTTATTTTCAACCAAATCTTCTTAYGTTGCTTTTCAAAACAGAAAAAGAACTTTTACTCATTTTGAAATCTATTTGTTTTGATTTTCAAAGGAAAAAGAAAATTTCAAACAAAAGATTATTTACAATTGAAGTAAAAATATTGAATTTTATAGATGAATATGGAATTTTGGCCAATGAATATTAGGATATTACTCCAATAATACTCGACTATCAAATTCTTAAAGTGATTTTGATTTATCTAAATTGATTATTCATAAAAATATTCATTTATTATCTTTAAGAAATTTCTAAGTCAAATAAATTTTCAAAAATAAAAAATATTTTATCTTTTCAATTCTAATGAGTTTTCAAAATAATTTTTTTATTTTAATTAACAATTCAAATTTTAAATTTTACTATTTTCCATTTTTTGTTAATTATTTTTCCAAAATAAAATCTCTTTTTTTTTTTCCCTTTAAACTCGAATCCCAATGTAACGGACAGTTTGCATATGGAAAGAACAGAATCCCATGCACTTGTGGTCCAAAGACAAAAGAATATCCAAAGGCCAAGATCATCTGCCTACAAAGATCACAAAACCTAACCCATCAGTCTTGTATCACGTTAATCAAGATCCAATAACAGCAGTTATTCTGGCAGCCCACCAAAATTATCCTGAACCCATCAATGGAAAATCCCCACCCTGCAAGAATATCTCCTTCTTGAAAGGTCGCTCAAGTCAATTGGATAAACATTGTCGTTGCCTAACAATTATAACTATCACTTTTGGTCATAATTCCAGATCTTTCTACAACATTCTAGYTATGGCAGTCCATCTTCTCCATATAATCCATGGCCCATATCCCTTGTCTTGAAAGTCTGCATTCTAGCTTGCGAGGTTTGATCTAGGATTCAAGATTCAATTTTTTGCTCTCTCAAAGCTCTCTCCTTGGCCCTTCTTAAGTTAAAATTTCAAGAAATGGCTTCTGAAGCAGAGTTCTCTGAGGCATCATCCCTCGTCGAGCGTTTGATAAATTCAAGAAACAGAGACCTTGCTGTGTTCTTGCCTTTCATCTTGGCCTTGACAAATGCCCCAGAAACATTCAACACAGATCAAGATTCTTCAAGCCCAGGTCGGGGAACAGAAGAAAATCGAACGCAAACTACTCGGGAGTTGCGTGACAGGATCATCCTGATAAACCCATTGACACAAGGTATGGTTGTGATAGAAGGGGCTAGYTCGTCAAGCTTGGATTTTCTGATGAGGGATTTGTTGAACAAAGATGGTCAGCCTCCTGCTTCAAAAGCATCGATTGAGGCTATGCCACTTGTGGAAATTGAAACAGACGGTGAGGAGTGTGTDATTTGCTTGGAGGAGTGGGAGGTTGGTTGGATGGCTAAAGAAATGCCTTGCAAGCAYAGATTTCATGGAGAGTGTATAGAGAAATGGCTGAAAATTCATGGGTCTTGCCCAGTTTGCAGACATAAGATGCCTGTGGAGAACAACACTGATAAGAATAAGATCAGTGGTGAAAATAACGGGAGGAGGGAGCTTTGGGTGAGCCTTTCGTTTGCTAATAATAGCAGTAGTGATCCGTCTTATAATCCTTCCCCAGTTGTTGATCAGAATACGGAGAGTTAGACTTATAGACATTTATTCACTTACATAGAGATGTAAAAATTCCTGTTTTTCTTGAAGAAATTTCTTCAAGAAAATTCTGAATAACGTTGTACATTGCCCCATACTTTTCCTTGTAGAATTGGATAATGTCAAGAGGTAATATTTAGATTTCTCTTCTTTTCATTTTTTCCCTTCTGGAATTGAATCCACGGAAAGAGGCTGGAATTCAGGAACCATGTCCAAATCCTTTCATAGTATATTTTTTTCCGTGATTGCTTCATCTAGAGGAAACTCATTGGCAAATTTTAAGCAAAACTGAGACCCAAGCAAGTTCAGAAATCCTTGGAGATGTGCCTGTTGACTTCAGGTTTTGTTTTTTCTGAACCAAAAAGCATATTGGTGATATAGGATTCTTCATCGTTTCCTGGAAGAAAGCTAGCTAGTTAACAATGCGAAATGCTKGGGTATGCTGTTGAAACTTTTGTACAATTCAATTATGTATTGACGCTTTCTTTTGCTACTTGATCCTCCTATGTTTTCAAACAATTTCGATCAACTATTAACCTGTACTCGAACAAKAAGTCAACTATCGTTTAACATTTTCTACGCCAAACAAGACAAGCGAAGTTCAAATGAAGGCAAGATTTTCAATTTCGTGTTCTGTAGTTTGCCACATATGTCGGGTCTTTCTCACATACTATAATTTAATACTATGTATAAATCAGGACATAAATTATAGTGAGTTCTTGGTGGGGTTCTGCTTAGATTTTTCAGCCATTTGATGATTACACATCACTCGTCCGGCAGCCGATTTTATGTTGCTCAGTTGTAATGTGAAAGAGAGCTTTCTAGTTTTTCCTTATGGAGAGTATTATTGGTCCTGCCATGCTGAAAAGAAGGAAAATGGGGGATTCKGAGACATACAAACGATTCTTTAGTGGGTTAAAGTCACACCTTCAAGATAAGAAAGAATATATAGGGCACTGATCATAGAGGCCCGCAGCGGTTAAAGTGCAACGTTATACTTCTTCATTACTTTTTTAACAGTGCAAGTATATTCTTATGGACATTCTACGATTTAACAAGCAAATAGCAGAAAGAAGTTCGAATGTCTGTGACAGATACTAGAATAAGATGCAGAATGATGAACATCAAAATGTTTGARTGGAAATAGGTTGTAAAATACCACAGAATAAAGTGTATTCGCTATGAATATCTGGATATACTTCCATRGGTTCTTTTAGTTCATACACAAATCAATTTACATAGCTTTTACTATAAACAATACACCAAGCTGTAACGACCAATTGCATACAGAATAGCACTATATTTCTTGAGCTGATTGACTTGCAATTTCAGTGTCTAAATGTATCCATCAGATTGCTCCACTTCCTTGCAATTTAGGTCTAGTGTTCTTGAACCTGAATCAAAGTCATTTAGACATTTGCTATTTAAATCAAGGGTTTCCAATCCAAACTTTCTCAGTTGATCACCACTTTTCTGGGACTGGAATCTTTTGGTGGATGGTTGTTCAACAGAAATGTAGTCAGCACTGCTTCCGCTTCTTTTTCTTTCACCAGCTTGGTTGCTGGATCCACTYTTTTGTCCTGGCTGCATTTCCATCAATGAGAGAACGACCGAGTTTCTCCTCCATTTATCTGCTTCATCCATTTCATGTTTTGTTTCAGTCTGTTCCTTTACTGCTGAGCTTTCAGATGATGTTAGAGAACTCTCCAATGAACATCCATTGCTTCTCAGTTGCTTATTTTCTGTGTTTTTTAAGATTGAGCCTTCGATATCTGTTAATGCTGATAAAGAAGAACTTGGACAGCCCATGTCAACCATTGACATTAATTGAGAAAGTTCTTGCTTTGCAAGTTCAACTCCAACCGCAGAAGAATTATATCCAGCAAGTGTTTCTTGTGCTTTTCTCAGAACTGACTGTAGATACTTCCCTTGAGCTTCAATTCGCAGCTGCAGATGTCTTTGAACCTGGTTATACATAATTAATGATGTCATCTCTTCGAGTTTCAGATCAGATTTATAGGATTGAAACAGTTTCCAGTTCTTTTACCTCAATCTGTTCATAGAGTTTTCTCTGAACTTCCATTTGTATTTGTAGRGCCTGAGTTATCTCCATACTCCTGATAGAAGTGCGACATTTCCATTAGTAAATGGCTTACTCATTCCATCTTAATACATAATTGAAAAGGAATTCTTCTAACAATTATTACTCATTGATCTGACTCTGAGCTCCATCACAAATTTCCCCAGTTAGGTGAGCTGTCTTCTGGTTCTCTCCTGCTGCGCATGGRTCTGTCAGTAGTTACTGTTAAAAGAGGAACATAAATTCTAATGGTAATATCACACTTCAATGCATTTGCWTACCTTCTGGCTTAGGCTCATGATAGGTTTGTGATTGTTGACTTTTCCCCAGCCTGTATTTCTGCAGCAAAAGAAATCATTACTTCAGCATTGGCATGAACCAAATGAGCATCAAAGCTCACGATCTCAAGAATGAAATAAACCTGCAAATGGCTCTTAAGATGGTATAAAGTAAGTCCATGAATTCCCATCACCCTCATCAATGATTTTGGTGTAGCCTCTACATTACAAAATTACCAATGGTGTGATCAGAACATGCTCAAGCTAGATTGCAGAAACGGAAACAGAACAAATAAAAGTGATGAGAGGTCCTATACTCAACTGTCTGCACCTCCAAGCTGATTGACCGCATCAACGAACCTCTGGTGCAGTTCTGGAGTCCATTTCAATCTGGGTTTTGCATCACTAGACAAAACCAAGTTCATGTCTTTATTTTGTATATTCTGCAGAGCCATTTCGTGTTATGTAGATGAGAAGATGCAGTTTGCAGATTGAAACATAGGAAAAGGAGTATCTGAAGCCTGATGACTGATCCTCCTTGCTGTGATCTGCCCCAAAATGTGGTAGCTGTAGTAGTTTTTATAATTGGGAAGTTGTTACGGTGTCCTATGTTCTCACTCCATATCTGGAAACACTACTGGGGCTATGTTGGAGGAATATATGCCATGAGCTGTGGCCCCTCGTTTCTACCATTTCCCATTTCATATCAAACTTTCTTTATTTTCTCTTTCCAAGTGTTCTCTTTCTTCTTTGACTTGAAAGGGAGTAGAGAATCTCTGATGCAGCAAAAACAGAGAAAGCAACACACTTCAATTTGGCTCTCAAAAGGAGAGAAAAGAGGAAAAGTGTATGGTTTGTTTTTATTCTGCTGTTTTCCAATCCTCAACTATCCCCCCCTCCCCCCTTTCTCTTTCATAGAGAGGGATAATTAACTTGGCTATCCGTGTTCATAGAAGGTTAATCAAAAGAATAAGTCTGCCACTATAGTCCTATCAAAATGAGATCTAAATGAATTCACGATTCATATTCGTGCTTTCAGGCTCTCTTGTTGATTCCCTGATGAATTTGCAGCCCCACCATGACGTGTAATGGGTGGAACTTTTCTAAAACTGTGACAAGCTTTAAGCAGAAAAAAAAAAAGGAATGAATAATGACGATGCTTTAATGGATATTTCTTTCTAGGAGATGGACAAATGAGTCTTCTTTCTTAAAATTGTATAGTTTTTTCCTTTACTTTTCTTGAATTTTCTTTAGGGAGGATGTGGTGGGATTGGCAGATTCTTTTTGTTTTTTGTAGGGTTGGAGGAATCAAAGAATCTAGCATTAGATTTTAGGACAAACTTACTTATGTATGTTATCAAAAAGTACTTTATATAAAGATAGGCTTCACCCATGTAATGACCGAACTAATTGTTTCCCTTTTTCTCATCTTTAAAGTGTCAGGCTTCCCATGAAGGAGAAGAAAGAAATAAGGTAAGAAAAGGGTCCCTGCAGGTAAACAGCTATCTCCACAAGTTCATAGACTAAAGCCACTGTTGGAACTGGATAACTGTACTGCCACCCTATGTTAAAGCCSCCATGTTTATGCGCTTTATGMGCAAAACTATCTCCTCACATTATTCACATCCAAGAAAGTACTCAAAATAGCATCATTTCAAGAATCAATAAACTGCTAATTGGAAGATAACAAACTAGGATTCTATGCTGCATGAAATAGCGTTACTTCGAAAGCAAATGTTCTTGGATCCAGACATTGGATCCATATGAAATCAGATCAAAGCTGTTGATTAGTAATAGTACTTGTGTTCCCAAATCAAGAACTATCTTGCATTTTGTTCTGCAATTTTGTATGATCCTATAAAGTACTTCAATGATATGCAATGGAGTTGATGGGTAACACCATCCTTCCCACCCCCCGCCCCACCGATCAGCCAACAGTGGGATCATAGAAAGGCCCAAATAATTTATCCCACTGTCCTGTCTCCAATGTAAAGGAGAAGAACCGAAGAAAATTAAAGTGATCACAACTGAATAAACAATTGAAGATAAAGAGAGCTACGATTAGTCCAGAATCTGAAGCAGATGATTAGCTTTTCTTGAGCCCCCTAGTACACGTCTAGTGACTTGATATAATTTGCATATGTTGATCCTAGATCAATAAAGAAAAGAAAGAAAAAAGGGGTAAAGATGAAAGGGAAGAAAAAAAAGAAAGAAAGCAACAATGGCSAACAAGAAATCAGAAAAGTCAATTCGATTAGATCAACCTTCGAATTTCTTGGTTTTCGGTTCAAGTGTTCATCTTTGATCAATGGAATCAAAATCCAATGATTGATTTTCCAAAGCTTTGTATGTCAGTGCCATACAATTAGGTTCTCTCATTCATTTATAACCAAAATCAAAGGATTCTAACTGCAAAAAATTATTGACACTAGACGTTACTATTAGTCAAAGTCGTCATCTCCAAAAGCTGAATTATAGAGTAGAACCTAAGCATTCTAAAGTGCCATTACACTTGTGATTTTGTAACCTTTACTGGTAAACGAAAGGGTGATATAAAATGCGGAATGAATGAATAGCCTCGTGAACTATTGAATGTGTTAGGAGATCTTGAACCTTTTCTTTTCTCCCGTAGCTCAACCTCAACGAGTCCTCTATGTTGAACTCTTGGGAACGAATGATTTAGTTGTAATTGTGTTGGCCAAAGTCTCCATAGGACCAAGAAGTYGCTGATATTGCATGAGCTTCTTCGTCAACTCAGATTCAAGAGTCAAAATCTTGCTTCAAATTGGAAGRAAGGAATAAAAATAAATAGGAGTTTTATGATAAATATGGCCCAAATGGTTGAAAAACAAGAAAAAGATGAGAGCAAATGAGGCAACTTTTCTTTTTTAAACAGCTGTTGTACTTGAAATTCCTTTTCTTGCTTTAATATATCCTATAACAAGTAAAGGAGATTCTGGGATGATGCCAAATGACCCTTTGGTATTTTAGGTGACTAGCAGAAGGACTGGTGAATCAAAAAGTCACCTAAGCAAAGTTGCCTCATCAATTATTCTTTCTACTGGGGACCCGTAGAGGCTTGGAGGAGAGATCTCACAAATCCAAAAGTCTGGAAAGAAGAGGATGAGAAGAATATATATCATATAACTGGCCTCAGGAATCAAGAAAAGTGAAAACAAAAGGAACTTGTCACTATCCCACCATAGAATAATTGCCATTCACTCTTGATAATTCACAGACACTACATAATTGCCTCTGATATTGACGAAAGCAATATGTCACAAAGTGTCTCGATTGAGATAAGTAAACTTCTACTGTAAAAGGGTTTGTTTTGAACCAAGTCTTGTTTTACATCACCAATGAGCAAGCATCTTGGCAGAGCAGAATACCCTAGAAACAAACAGCTAAAAGGGTTTTGAACTTGGATTGAAGAACAGAAGGATTCAAATTCATCTAAAGGAGAATGAATATGCACTGTGCAAAAAGGTGCAACGTCTTGGATTGATCTATTAACAAAATAATGTGGACAGAAATTTTAGCATCTCTGAGAATATAACAGTATGGACACAAAGACAAGAATTCCAGGGAATTTCAAGACATGGTTTTCTCTGTGGAAAGATAATATTATTTCTTTCTTCAGTAAGGTGGTGATAGATGACCCACTTCCTCGTGTGGTGTTGGCCAATGAGCAGAACAAGAGTGAAGTGCATCTATGTCCAAGACCCCACATCTTGAATAATGAAGATAAATACAAAATCATCAAAATAATATTCCCTGAAACAGTTTTCATCAAGTTCCAATTCTTTCTTGTAACCCTTATATTTTAGTCTGGCAAGTGATTCAACCAAAGATATTTATTTGTATGGTATAAGGCAGTTTGAAATGGAATTACAATCCACCACTGTGTACTCTTTTGTTTTGTTCTATAGCATAGCATTTCACACAAGCTTAAAATGAACAGCAGTAAGCTAATTCTAGTTAACCTTTTGCAAGAGATGTATGAGGAACAAAAGATGGCGTGATGCACCGAAGAAATAAGATGCACGAAAAATGAATGTATAACTTGGAAATGGCAATATTTACAGTTACATAAAAGAACAATAATAGCTCAGATAGGTAAAAGTTAGCTTCAATAGTTGTTCTCAAGAATGTTCKTAACTAGGATTCTGTAATAGTCACATAACTAGTAAATGTGCAGAGAGGACACTGTCAGCATTTTGCAGTAGAATTATGAGAATGGAAGTAATGCCAAAGTAAAGTCACAGGCTGCAACTATTTGTGTCTGAAAAGGAACCCAGATAGTGTAGTTCAGTAAGGTTTCCAAGAAAATTTAACATTATGAGTCCTAGCTAGAATGTTCCAGCTTCAAAAGTATATTTTAACACGGTTCTTGGAAACTGAATACGGCAAAATATCAATCTTAAAATGCAGAAACAGACTAGCTCCTACATCTTTTCCAAATATTTGTAATACTACATAAATGCAGAAACAAAACAGGTGATTTCCTGATGTTGCTTGTGCTTATTTACCATATTATGAGTAGGCTTGCCCCAATTTATGGTTTGCATATGGCCTTGCTGCATGGCTATCTTTAAGCTCACCGTATACCTTTGTGGAACAATTTAGCTGCAGACAGCAGTTTCATGGATTTCAAGCCAAATTTGTAGCTTGGCGGGAAGTGATCCCAAAAGCCAATGCTATCAGGAGACGGCACTCCATTACACTTAAGTCTCAGGATCCCCCAAGTTCCACCACGCTTTCGCATGGCTGCCTAATAGGATTGGGTTCTTTCTACTTCTTGAAATTTTTAGAAGTAAACTTTGCAGTTAGCAATGCAAGCTTATCTCTTAATAGTCCRAACTAAATTAGACTATTTTGTGTCATACCATTGACCTCGTTTCCTGTCTGTGCTTGCTCTCTTCATTGTTCAACTTTTAAAAGGCCTTGGCTTCTTATTAGTCTGAGGATCTTAGGGTAACTGATCTTAGCAAATATTTCAATGTGAAGATGCAAGCACTTCACTTGGTTCAAGACTTGATCTTTACTCGTTTTTTGACTTGCATCAAGACATCGAAACTACTAACAGACATGTAGATTAAACTGGTCCATCTATTCTAAATAGCTGCAGTTCAAAGAAAATGACCGCCATTGATTGGGATGGAATTTCTTTCGGTAATTATATACCAACTTACTTTTAGCAGCAGAAAGGAAAAAGCAAATAGTCTTTACGATTAATTGTTTTGCTCTCCTTTATGAGTTTAATCATGAAATTTTCACCTAAATGTTAGCTACAACTTAAGGTACCAAAGTAATGATTTCAATTGTAGATAACTAAATTTATCCACAAATACAATGTCTCTTGGTATAAGAGAGCAAACTCAAAAGCCTCTGAATTTGCACTAAAATGTACTATTTCTAGCCTCCAGTATATAGTGTTACTGTTTCAATTATAAAAGTAAAAAACAAAAAATTAAAACGAAAGTAAGTCTACATCTTCTCCTACTTAAATATTCAGAGAAGGTTATCCAACGAAATTTAATGATATTATGAACTTTTGATTCTTTTCCATTGCATTTGACTTGGTCTTTGTAATTTCTCTATACTACGCTTAACATGATGAGGTTGCTTATCAAGCTTCCAKTAGATCCACTTCCCTAACCTTCCATAAATTCAAGATTCATATCAGTGCATTCCTCAGATATAGAGAAAAGTTAGATTTCGATGGCCATCATAGKTTCAGTGGCTGACATATAAGATCCACTTCCTCCATTCTCTATGCTTTTCTTTTTTCTGTGGAGAGCATAGATGGTTTACAGGACATATTTCCTCTGAAGTTTTTTTTTTTTAAACTTTAAATATACCCCAATGCATATTCTTTCTCACACTCTAGCTGTCTTGATCTTCAGCTGGTGATTTACAATTGAAGATCAGGGGCATAAATCTTCCGTGCAGCATCTACTATTTACGTGCCGTTGCAAGTCTTATTCATGAGAACCTGAGAGGCAGTAATTTTAGGGGAATTTGGTGGTCCTGCTAGAACACTGAGATATTGTTTATTGAAGTACCTTTCCATTTCTGAAGTCTCTGTCATAAGATTAAAATGACATAGTTGTTCTTGAGCAGAATCATTCATGATATAACAAATTAACATGACCATTATTAGTAGCTTATGCCCATCAAGAGGATTGTCAGTGTATGCAAATTGTTAAACAGGTTCCTGCTTGATACAGATCTCAGAAACAGAGATGAACATGTGCAGCATCATCAGAATTTTCTACTTATTAGTCATTTCAATTCAGAAATAGGGGTAAAATTATCCTGATGAGTTCAGAATATGTGGAGTGTTGCATCATACGATGGTGTCCAGTTGCAGAACTGATCTGCAAACTTCAGGAAGTCAATCTAACAGTCTCAATGACTGGATGCAAGCTCCAATTGAGCAGAACTCATCTGTCAACATTTACAAAAGTAAAACATGTGTGCCCAAGAGTTACTATCAACATGATTACTCTACCAGCAACCAAAAGATGAGTATTTTATACTACTAGCTGTTCGAAATTGTATTCGAAATTGTAGACTTGGATGGGGGAAAAGGGTTGATTCTGAGAACTGGCTTTTGACGAGCATGGCTAATTACTGCTGGTATTTCTCGTCTCTTTCTGTCCAGGTAACTAAACTTATATGTTTCTCCATGAGAGTAGGAACATAAAAGAAGGAACAGTTTCTCTACTTGTTTAGCACGATTACTAGGCAGGGCAAAACACCAAACAAATCGTTTTTCATGTCCAACAAAACAACCTTCATAAGTTTGCATTTCTGAAGGAGCTTTTGCTGATGAGATTTTCCTTTTCAAACACCCGGCGAAAGTTTCCAATTTGACAACATTCAGCAAGTGGTAGACAAACGATGTAGTAATACATGAGATCATAAACAGGACCTACAAGAAAACTACAGAAATCCTCTATCAGAGAAGACATTACAGATTATTTAACACACAGCAGCACTTCAGACACTAGAGTCAATCAAGTTGGACAAACCGACAGAGCACACTATTTACTGCATTATACAGGATTATACCTAAATCACCTTTCCCCGTGGCCAGGGAAGCTATTTCAGATGAGACAATATGAGATCCTACTATAAGAAATGCGTTATTTATATAACAGTGGGATTACATATATAGATATAACATGCAAAATCTTAACTTTGTTGGCCATCCCAAGTGGCAGAAGGTTTTGGAGTATGACGATTATTTGCTCCTGATCCTTGATAGTCATTAATCTGGAAACCCATCCTGCGGTTACCAAAGTCCTCATCTTCTAGTTCTGCTATTTCTGCTGCTGCTCTCTGCTCTCACAAGTCAAATGTTAAAAAAAGAAAAGATTCCAATAAAGACGATAAGAATTGCAAATAAACACATYAAGTCATACATTGGATAAAATTTCCAAATGTAAGGAAACGCATATAATACCTGATTAATGTCCTTGAATGCTGGAATCTCTTGAGTTTCATRCAACAAATGCATGGTTCCTAGAATTACCAAAAAGAAGAAAAATGCATAAGCTACTAAGAAAAAGAACAAGGAGAATAATCTGCTTTAAAAGTCATGTACTAATGAACTGTAAGATTTACTGGATGTTGCTATAGCACTGAAGGGCAAAAAGTAGGTAAAAGCTAGTAAAGTGACGAGTAGATGAAGGGCACAGCTTGCCATTTCTTCTCAGTACATTCTCGGAACTATGCAGGTTCCCTATTTATATACGTCTGCTTCAGATATTATCTGATGTAAGAGTCGTTGGAACTCAAGAGAATGACATATAAAGAAGTTAAAAAGCCACAAAAGAACCCTTATATGGAGGTTTACCTAACCTTTGTCCCCTTCCCTTCTCCAAAAAATGCGTTTTATCTGCTATTTTATATCTTCTGCGGAGTTTCTTAAGAAGTCAATACTTTGACATGACACTTTCAGAGGTCTCAGACAAGTAATCTTAGTGGAGCACTTCATGTGAAATTTATTAAGTCAAAAATCAATCAGAAAAGAAAGCCCACCAAGAAACTCGAACCTTTATAAAAATCTCCTACCATGAACCTCATTTCCTGTTAGTTTTTTTTACTAACTTCAGCAATCTGTACTTCGTCCCTCCCTTTCTGGCCTTCATTCTTTACTGGTTTTTTGAGGGATAAAGTAAAGTTAATCCCTTGCCTGATGCACATTCTTATGAGTCAGATAAAATTGACTGATATCAAAGTTCAAGAACATGCCCAAAAACCAAAGCTTTTTGAGAAACTTTTACCTCTTCCAAGCAATCGCATTTTGATCTTTTCCTACTTGTCAAAGTTATCCTGAAAGATCTCGCTTTAAGCAAAGAAACCCCTATCATCAAACACGTCGAAAGGCAACAACAGATAAAAGTGCAAGGCTTCAAGCAAACAAATTTTCTTAATTAGGAATGTGAGTTGCCATAAGACTTCATGCTTTGTGATGGGATGTGTTTTTCTGCCATGCATGACTTAAAACCTTACTTATTAGTGATAAAAACTCCAGGCAATCATACTTAATTAATTCACAGATTTTGAAGATAATTAAGGTTGACACTAGACAGATCAAGATCATATTAGTCAAGTTGTTTTCAAGATGTTATCCTCAGCAGATTAGCATCTATATATACTGTGAACTCCTAACGAGTTACGATGACGAGTTCATCTTATCAGCTATCTATCACCAAAATCATATATTACAGTAATCTGATAATATTTGTGGTTTTTTACAATTGACTCCTGGGGCTATAAAGAGACAGATTCCGGTTGGTTTATTAGGTACCAAGTCAACTGCAATTTCATAGGAAAATGATTGAATTAAGGATGGACTTATTTGATAATAAAGATAAAATTGTACTTTTTATAGACATTMACAAGACAACATTCTTGGATATGATTGAGAATGATTAGGAATATTGTAATAATATACATATATTTTAGCTACAACAAATTAGCATTTTTAATATAATTGAATTAGTATATGTATTAGTTTTGGTGCAATCTACCATCAAAATCAATTGAATTTGCAATAATGGAGCTTATAATTTTCAGTAATTCAAAGGATTTCWCTCACAAAACATATATGTATATATAAATCGTTWAATAAGGACATAGWACTCTTGTCATAATACGWGTCATTTCATACTTATAAAATATCCAAAAGTATCTCTATTTACTCTTTTTACTTTATTATATTTAATTTTGAAATTAGTTCCAAGACGTTTAAATCAAAATTAAAATTTTTATTTTCTTTATTTTTCAGGACTTTAAATAAAAATGAAAGTTTATTAAAAGTTAATAAAGAGAGAGAGCGAGAGAGAGAAAGAAAATTAATTGATTTTGAATTCAGATAAATAAGTGAAGACATACAAAGCGTATACTAAAAAGTTTATGTAAATAATTATATTTTCAGTAATATCACTTTGTATGTAACATGTATATACCTGAAATAATATATATATTTTAAAACGAAAGTAATATATAATAACTGTCAGAATYATAAATAATTTAAATATTCATCTTYTTTCTACGATAAAAGATGCAATTAAAATAATATTAGTAGTAGCCTTCAACCTAGAGTGTTCAAACATGCGGCAGAATTCTAATGGTAAATATTCGTTTTTTTTAATAAAAAAGAGAAAAAAGTAGAGAAAGAAAATCAATAAGGTTTTGGAAGATAAGAGAAAAGATACGGTGGACCCAGTCTTATCTGCAAGGAAGAACCTGAGACACGTGTCGGTAAGTGGAGAAAGATATCCTTCTTGGATCGGCAAAGCACAACCACGAGTAGAAGATTCTTTCTCACATCCCATGATATACGGAAGATGCTTATGTCAGCGGGACAGGTGGAGCGAAGGTTTAGCTGGACATTCGACGGCGCGGATTTAATCTTAGAGTTTTTTCCCCCCCKCTTTTGTCTCGATCTCAGATGTTGTTGCTTTTTTGCTTTACCATTTCGCCGGTGGGGCCCTCTAGTTCTTTTCAGTTTCATTGCTGAGATGGCAGCCGCCCGCTTCGTGAGCTGGATTCTACGAGCTGTCACAAATGTTCTCCCCTTATTGGTTGGTACACTTTATTTCTTTTTTTTTTTTTGGGGACAAGAACACTCTAATTAGTAAGACAAATTTACAGCATCTCAATTAATAAATAATATAACATTAAGTGAATTCTTCAATTTTTACTTTATAAGATTAATCTAAATTTAATTTAAATTATGTTCATAAAATTTAATTTTTATTCAAAAAAAATATGACTCAAATCTCTTATATATAAAACTATAAATAAGAATAAAATCCGTAACTCTAATTTAACTTAATATATAATATATCATATATTTCAGAATAAACAAATATTATAAAAGATATGTTATAGAGCGTAATATGATCTACTTCTATTAGGAGGACCGTGTGGCCACGTGCTCAGTAAAATGAAAAGGCACGACATATTTTAGTGGCACTTGGTAGCCCTTAGTCCCAATATTCATTTTGCCTATTAATGTGAGTGGGACATTTTATAAATGGAATGAGACCCACCTCAGCAATACCATATAAAACTTTAAAATATTATTATTATTATTATTATTTTTGTCTTGGATGGATAAAATGTATACAGTAAAAAAGTTTAAAGTTCAATCTCAAGAGTGATTTAATCGATAAAGATAAATTATAATTGTATTAAAGAAATGTCAAATTGAGTGTCGCGCGTATCATTTTGAATATCGTAATAATAATCTGGGAGGAAAAAGTAAATGGCAAAGAAGGATCAAAATGGATTTATGGTAGTTTTTGTTTGTCATAAAACTAGTGATTTAGAAAAGTTTAAGAAGAGGATTTGTTTGAAGTATGATTATTAATGGCTTTGCAGCAAAGCACAATTGCTTAGAATAAATTAGAAATTGATTAGTCAATTGTCATGGACTTTGTAGCTAATGGCACTCGGAATGAACATCATTTTGTGGCCCATAATTCTTCTTTCCAACAAGTTATTAAACTTGAATTTGAGACTATTTAGGACTTCGAATCTTCTATTACACTATAKGTTATGTATTTTTTATTATATTAATAASAACATTAYGTGTATATATAGTTAACTATTAAAATAGAAAAAAAGATATGTTAGAGAAGTTAAATATAAACCTTAAATCTTTTAGTATACTTCATAGTACACATTCTCTATTAAATTGATCAAAGCACTACTTATATATGTTTATATCTTATATTATAATATAGAAGATAAGAAGTGTTGGAAGAGTTAAGAATATATACGTGTCGTTCTCTCATTGGTGTGTAAAGGGTATGTAATGGGGTGCACAGTAAATAAGTGTAGTAAAAGATCTCCCACCTTTTAAGTATATATATATGTTATGTTCTAATTACTCTAGTCGATACTGGGTAGCACGGTATATATCAGAAGATTTTTAACCTTTTTTTAGACTTAATTCTCATTTTACTCGATTCTTAATTATTTAGAATAAGTTACTTTATTTTTCTTTAAAGTTAAAAATTATTTTTAAGTTGATTTTTCTCTTTTAGGTTCAACTTAATCCATGTGTATCTTGAATGGGCAAGATCTCTGGTTCTTTCAGTATATTTATTTAATGTTACATATTTTTTATTATATCAATCAGAGTACAAAGTATATATATCTAAACTTATAAGTTATAAGATAAAAGAAAAGAGACGTTAGAGAAATTAAATGATATATACAATGTGTATAATAAAAAATATATAATAATATAATTAAAAAATATATTAGAAGATCGTCAGTCATGAAAAATTAACATTATTCAAGTCCATAATTAAATAATTATTTTACAGGCATTTTTTAGCACATTATGAGGAAAAGGACAAAGGTTCTAATTGATGTGAAGGGAGAGTCCTATAGAAAAGAAGTCCATTCTTCTTGTTCATTTGAAAAACCCTGACTTGATGGATCAAAATTTGGCTTGTATTGGGGATGTATGTGGATTATGGGGAAAAGATGAAACTACTTTTCCTCTTTTGCCTTTGTTACAAAAACACTAGAGTTAATTTTCTTAAACAAGATATATAACTTTTCTAAACTCCAAGTACATTTCAAATTTGAGGAAATAGAATTAGATTATTTCACAAGGGCTATTAGTATCATCTTTTTCCTTTTTTCTTTGAGATAATCTAATATTCTCACATTGTGAGATTAATTAGGCTCGAATTGTACCCGTTGAATTTCATTAACACGAAATTTTAATTTGTCTTAATATAACAGTCCGTTTACCAACCATCTCAAAAATTAGATTTTCTTTAATATATTTTTAACCCTTAATCTTTAATTACAATATTAATAAACTCAATTATATTCTACCAAATTCTAGATTACCAAAGGGATGTCAAAACTCAAAAGCTTTTTATAAAGAAATTAAACCCAAAAGGAAAAGAAGAAAAACATACTTCAATATATGAACAATTTCAACCACACAAGACCAAAATAATAAGAAAAGAAAAATCCAAATCTCTAGATTATCAAAACCCTAAAGAGATGCCTAAGAATCCAATTCCTCATATAGTGCTTTTCTCTCATAGGGTACATATGAACCTTCCCTTTGGAGTCCTTTTATAAGATGCATAGAAAAAGTTGAGAGGAACATAACCCTGCAAAACCCTCTTGAAGAAAGACACAACTTGAGCAAAAATTCATGTTGTTTCATCATTTCTTCCCTCTCTTTCCCCTAATATGGTGAGCAAATAAGAGTATCAATGTCACGCAAACAGACTAATTTAGGAAGGGAATGCTGACATGGACAAAAAAGGAAGCCCAAGAAATACCACCCAAACCTTTTTATTATTTTTATCACAAATGTTTTGGAATCAAGAAAACCAACTCCTCAATTCATAGTCCAAAAACCAAACAACCCATAACCCTCCCCGCCTTCCCCCAATACCACACCAGCTCGCCAGCTCTCCTCTCTCCCCAGTCCACAGAAAGATCTACCGAAGGCCACAAAGAAATTTGTGGCTGTGAATTCATTTCCCTTTCTGACGTGGCAACCCTTACTTTTCCTTTCTCTCCCCCCTCTTATAGTCTATGGTACTACTCTGCCAAATTCAAGAAATTTTGTTTGTATCAATCTACAGAAAACGTCGAACAACATCATCATCAAGAAATCAACATATTGGCTTTCGACTTGGATTGAAATTCTTTTATAGCTACTACTAAATCCAGACGAAGAAAAGAGGATAGAGAAAGCGAAGAGAGGAAAAGAAAAGAAAAGACTTTCTAAAGAGAGGAAAAAAGGGRAAGGGAGAACGCAAAGGAAAAGAAAATTTGCTGCAAGAATGTCGGAACTCAGGGACCCGGCGATTAAGCTCTTCGGGAAGACGATATCATTGCTGCATAACGAGGCTGCTGAGTCCTATACTATTGATAATGTCGATCGTCTTCATCATCATTGTGATCACCAAAGCCCTGCAACCACAGCAGCTTCTCAWGATAACAAGGTATCTTTTTTATGCTGATATGCGTATGTGAACACATGTGAACAAGTTTGAAWTMTTTGTTTGTTTGTTTTTTGAACAACAACCCGTTTCWGAAAAGTCGAACATGAATAATGGTTCGATTGTGTTTCGTCCAGAAAGGTTCGTTTTACGTTCCAGACATGATGAACTCTCTGTTTCTTCTTGTATCATTGTGCTCAAATGAATCGTTGTGATTGAGTGGAGATTGGATATCGAGAAAAATCAGACTTCTGCAATTTCATACCAAATTATGGAGTTGATCAATGATCAAGCTTCTTTTTCGTGGTTGGAGTATTCTTGTTCAAGTTTTGTTTGTGCTGTTCTTAAAAATTTTATCATTTTGGAGAAAGGTATTCATGGAAGGGTTTAACCTGATTGAGTGGACAGCTAGTGATCAATAAAAGTTAAAACTCATCTTCTTGGATTAATTTTGACGGTCTCCTCGAATCTTCTTCTATTCATCTTTTCCTGTTCTTCTATTATTCCACAGGATTATGATTCACCAAAGTTTTTAAATTTTTGAAGCAACCCTGTTTTCTTTGAGTTTATCAGCTTCACTCTTATCTGAATCGATCAGTGCATCAAAATTCCTTGGTAATTTGAATTATTTTGTTCCACTTTCTGCAACAATTCATTCTTGATCAACTCCTCCTTGCTTAGATGCTGATCATAGGAATTTGGTTCAACTSTTGCCATTTCCTGCATGATTTACTTCCAAAAGTATGATATCTTAATAAGTTTTAACATATCAAAGCACCTTCAAGAAGGATGCAAGTTTAAGAATTACCTAATTTCTTTAGATTTTCTTCTCATAAACTTGTTTAAACATTCCCCTCCTTTCTTGAGATAAGAAGGAAACGAGTGATCAATGCTTGATTTTAAGAGATATCTAGATCGATTATATTCAATTGTTCAAGATAGTGGAAATGGTTGCTTGTATAAAAGAACTCTGGAGATCTCCATATTTGTGTAAGCACTAGGAAAGTCATTTATTACTGTACCCTGAATGGCCTCTCCTTGGTTGTCATATACTATGGAGGTAAATACTACTGGAATCTCTCATCTTTTGACATCATTCTATAATCTCTCATCTYTTGACATCATTCTATATCTGTTTTAGTTTGGATAGATCAGTTCAGGTTGTGGATTTTGTAATATTTTCGTGTTAAAGGAAAATTAAAATCACATCATTCTTTCCTTGGAGTATCTACTATACAGGTCTTTATTGCGAAGGTCACATGGATAAACTTCTTTCTCATATGAAACTACTTGAAATTGTCAGAACACCTCAGAAGAAGAACTTACTGGCAGTAAGGAGGAAGATGATTCTACTAATCTGGCAGCAGAAGAATCTATTGAGCCAGCCACAGTATCAGGTACTACTGATGACATTAAGACCTCAGGTACTGAAAATGAAACAGTATCACCCAATAGCTCAACGAAGGAAGACCTGGATGATGACAGCCTCTCTCAAGAAAAGACACTGAAAAAGCCTGACAAAATACTTCCATGTCCACGATGTAACAGCATGGACACCAAATTCTGCTACTACAACAATTACAATGTCAATCAGCCTCGTCATTTCTGCAAAAAGTGCCAGAGATACTGGACAGCCGGGGGAACAATGCGAAATGTGCCTGTCGGTTCTGGTCGCCGGAAGAATAAGAACACCTCCACTGCAAATTATCGTSATATAATGATTTCAGATGCTCTCCAAGCTGCACAAGTTGATGTAGCAAATGGGATTCACCTCCCCACTCTTAGAGCAAATGGCACTTTCCTTACATTTGGTTCAGAAAGACCCCTTTGCGACTCCATGGCCACAGCCTTGAACCTTGCAGAGAGATCACACAATCATCCTCCCAATGGACTCCACGGACCTGAACAAAGAATCCCTATTCCTTCTGGACGGAAAGAAATTGCAAAAGATAATTCAAATGGAACTTCCAGCACGACAACAAATTCAACAGAAATTGGAGGAACTGCTGAATCGGTTGTAAAAAACTGCCAGGACTATCTTCCACATGTACGACCCTTTCCTGGTCCTCCTTGGCCCTGTCCATGGAATGCTCCTCAGTGGAGAACTCCACTGCCTGCACCTGCTTTTAGTTCTCCTGGTTTTCCAGTATCATTTTACCCTGCGCCAGCATATTGGGGTTGTACTGCACCAAGCCCTTGGAATATGCCATGGTTAACTCCTGCACCTTCTTCTTCAGATAATTCTGCCCTGAGCACTAGTCCKACATCCCCTACCTTGGGTAAGCATTCCAGGGAAGGTAACATTCTTAGTCCTAGAAACCTAGTAAAAGAAGAGTCTCCTGAAGAGAAAAGTAAAGAGAGAGGTATTTTGATTCCCAAGACATTGAGGATTGATGATCCAAATGAAGCTGCAAAGAGTTCCATATGGTCAACACTGGGAATTGAGAATGACACAGTCGATCCAATTAGCAGGCCAAGTCTCTTTAAGGCCTTCCCCTCCAAGGGTGATGAAAGGAATCACAGAGCTGATACTTTGGTGTTACAAGCTAATCCAGCAGCCTATTCCAGATCGCAGAGATTCCAGGAGAGTACGGAATTAGAGTAAACTTTCTTTAAACCTATTTCTGTGATGGCAGGAAGGATGATGTAAATTGAAGCTTACACCTTATAGATGATACAACTGGAACATTGCATCCATTTTCCTGGCCAGAGAACCTGTTTCGTTATCAAGTAGTGCAGGAACTAGATTGTTGAAGTTATTAAGATCTGAGGAAGAGCAGATATTTCTCTTGCTTAAGGGGAGGCAGCGGGAAGAGTTTTCAGTTGGCAACTTTTTTATGTAATCTCTTTCTAGTGAACAGTATATAGAGTTCCTTCTGATATACATGACTGCCGACTGTAACTTGTACATAGCTTTACACAAAGGCAAAAGAATAATTCTGATAAATGAAAATCAGGAATATCCTTTCATATTTTTGTATTGAGATGAAAATCAACATGCATGTTAACTTTTCATCAATACTCTTATCCAAACTTGCTCTTAAGATATTTTCTTATTTCTGAAAGTAATGTATCCTTGTACCTATCCCACTCAGTACAAAACCTCTTCATTTGCTCTACAGCATAGGCAAAACTCAGCAAAAGTATCGAAGTGTTCATTAACAGGTCACTGATTCACTAACTAGAAACCACGACATGTTCTTGAGCGCCAATAATACAATCACTCCACCTGATCTTTGGGGCACCAAATGTAGGAAGTTTGCTCGCACATTTCTCTGTTCCAAATTGCTTTTCTGTTTATGCGTATTAGAAAGAAAACTTTCTAGAGTCCTTATATGTCGAGAATTCTTTCAAATTACCGTGCACATTGGCAATCAGGTAGAAAATTTTTGCAGTTTAACCAAATGGCATTGGTTCAACCATGATGGAACGAGAAGAAACTCTTTAGATTTTGCCTTTTGCATAAATCAGACTCTGAATGGTTCCAAAATCAAAATGCAGCATTGGCCTTGGGGAGAATTCAGTGGCTCTTTAGTTGGTCCCTCAATTTTCTAGATAAAGAGGATGTGYTCCAAAAAGGCSAAGTGCATTTCATTTTCAGGCCAAAACGATCCCAACTCCTGATGCAAAAAGTTGGAAATTCGGGGATAAAGTTTGCTTTTCTTCTCCCTTTATGCCTTCTTTACTGTGACCTTTTCATTTCTTTTCCTCTGGAATCTGCTGGCGGCATCTTTATAGTTGCAAATGCCTTAACGGATCAAATGGTCAGAAATCTACCAGGCACGAGTTGAAATTTGAGATTAGCTCACAAAAGTATATAGTTAGTTCTTGTTCGTGTTTAGGCAAATTCAAAATCCAATCAAACCTATGTTTCTGCCTGATCAGCCACAGGGAGACATGAAGATATTTGAGAGTGCTCTCACCAATATCAGATGGCCACAAATTTTGTGGAAGATGAGTTGTTCTGGGACCCTTTTGCATGTGATGATCTCGAAACTTTTAAACTTTGTCTATGTTGATATTCCTTCCTTTCATTGTCTTCTTGTTCCTTTCACATCAACAAAAGATAAGGCCATCAAAAGAGATCAACACTGTCGAATTTAGGATGCTCTGAAACTTAACTGGGATGAGAATTCACATACTCTCCCGGCAGTAAAATTATCAAATCTTGGGTTTTACTCCTTTTTCAATTTTGATAGCAAGGATTAAAGCCACATAAAACAACAAACTTGAACATCTTTAAGATCCATTGAAATGCATATATGATATTGAATCTCAATCAAATCAAGAAAGAGCATAGTGCTGCAGTGAGGTTCTTGAAAAGTGAATCAAGGTTGGGACTTTTTAGCCCTCTTAACTTTCTGCCTGAAAGAAAAAGAAAGTAGTAGAAGAATGGAATTAGGCAAAGAGACGAAATGTGGCACAACTGGTTCGGAATTAGGCCAACAGACGGAACCTGGCACAGCCTGTTAGAAATAAGTATTATCACATAATGGGTCCCCATGTGATCCCCATTGGTCCTCTCTGCTTGATATATTGGGGAAAAGAGGAGGGTGGGGTAGGAGGGGAGGACATGGACTATAGCCCAATCCAATTTCCCTGGTCCTACAATTGGTGAATAAGAAACCCTTTTTGTACTCGTACTACCTGGGTGGATCGGGGAACTATTTTCTTTCATAGTCAGTGACAACGATTAATTACACAAGAAACTCCATCAAATCAAGTGGCCTATGTTAATTGTTTAATAGCCAAATATTTTTTAATCTTTGGTTTTAATATTTATATTTATAAATACATTTTGGAATATATTCTTTTATTTCAAAAAAAGTTGAAATCTCTCACTTTAGAAATCTCAACACCTCTGCCCAAAGAAATGCATGAGAGAGGTATATAATTGTAATTTAGTTGACCCACAGTGGGTGCACAAGGAGCCGTCCTCATTTTCTAGGAGTAACTCTCATAGTGCCGTTTACGAAATTCGATCATTGAGCTCTTATTCTAAACTTTACCCTTGAAATCAACTGAGCTACCTATGCAAGCAAAATATCTACTATATCAAATATGGCATAGTGATAATGGAATCCAAAACATGTACATATTTCACATCAATAATAGTTGTGACCATTAGGAAAAGAAAAGAAGATAAGAAAAGAGAAGAAAAGGTATAAAATTTTCTTTCTAACTTATTTGGGGGTTTAGGAAAAAAAAAAGAATAAATATCCTTTTTTTTTTTTTGGGATTCTGTAGGAAGATATTGATTATAAGATAATTTTACAATTATATTCTTGATCCATTTATTTTGTTTAAGAGCTGAAAAAGAAACGAAAAGAATAGATTATTAGCAAAATGGAAAAACATGAGAGTCTCTCTTTCTATTCTCTTCATTTCTTGCCACTTAAAACTCCTCAAGGAGGGTCTCTTTTTCCCCCAACTTGTCTGAAGCTTTAAGGAGTAACCGAACCACTTGACAAGTTTGTCCTTTCAAGTTAAGCAACGGACAGATAACATCAAAGGTCTTGCTGGAAATTTCAATACCAGAAAAGGCCAACCTCCCTGGACAACCCAACCCTGATTTTAGTTGCAAAAGGCCCAAACAAACAGTGCATGTGTTCCTTGTGCCGCACAACTGGAATCAAAAACAGAGAAGAAAATTTGGGCCTGTCATTAACCATCTTGTAGTTTCTCAGAAGCCCAAGTCTTAAATCTCCTAGGTATCATGTGGCAAATTTTGGGCGAATCCTATGCAATATTTTCCATGACTSGTATATTTGAATTACATTTTTTCTCTTTTTYATTTTTTTAAAACTATAGATCAGATCTATCCATTTTTTTAAATTCTAATTGCATAACAGTTGACGATTGGGACTTAAACAATTATATTATTGAGTTAAAAATCATCAAAAAGTTGAAATTTTTTTAATTTTTCACTGTGGATTGATGCACACGTTTGGCGCGTAAGTCTCGTTTTACATGTAAATTTGTAAAAATTTGAAAATTTTAATGTTTTAGATATTTTTAACTCAAAAAGTTATTTTTTTTATTTTTAACCATCAACCATTGCGTTGTTTAATAAATAATACAGTCAAATCTTTGGGGTTTTGACCAATTTAGACGCAATTTGAGAATCAACGCCGTTAATGGACAAACTTTTTAAATTGTGGCATAAATGGACAAAGGCATTCATCGGATGTGTTGGTTGGAAAGCCTATCGCATTCAGAAAATGCGTTGGATTCTTACCATTATTTGCTACARAAAGATAATTACTCAAAATAGTGGATAGAAAAGAATATAAGATAATCTTCATTGAATTCAGAAAATCTGTTATCCAAAAGGTTAACACCATATATCTGATAGCCTTGGGTGATGTTTATCTCCAAAAGATTAATACCATGTATATGACGGCCTTTGATGAGTTGCAAAAAAAAATTTTGATTTCATAAATTCGCTTTAATGAGAGATTAGACTTGTTCTTGGCTTGACTAAGTGGCGTTTTGCTTCTTGGTTTTTTTCTCCAATTGATTCTGATTTTCTGATTCTTGGAAGGATTTTTTAATGAACAGCAACTGCAAGACGAAAGCAACCCAGAAAGCAATTTAGATTTTGTAATTGAGGTGATTGATCCATAGTTTCTTTGTAAACATAAAGTGGTGTGTGGATTAATTCGCCCTTTGTTAAATGGCTTTTGAATAGCAATAGTAGATTCTACAGATTAGTAGATTAGCCTAGCAATAGAACCCAAATGAGCGACGAATTTAGAGAATGCGTTGGTTTTTAAACTATCACATTTTTCAAATGCGTTGAGTCAAATCATGCCACAGTTACAAAGCTCGTCCATCGGCGGCTTGATTCCCAAATCGCGTCCGCATTAATCAAAACCCCCAAATTTTTTTGTAAAGTTTTATAGAAAGATAAATTTGTAGAGAGGTGGGGAAAATTTGTAGATGATAAATTCTCTTAAAATTCATTAAATATGCTAGGAGCTTTATTGGAAAATTTTAAAAAATATTACATAAAGAAATTTTACCATATTGCATTTAGCAAACATGAAAAAGTTAATAGAATCTTTTTGTGTTGATACACTGTATCTCCACATTCATAAGTTTAATTTGGGTTCATTTTGAATTGCATTCAAAGAATTTGACTCTAAATTTTGTTAAGATAGCGGCACCATAAAGATCAAATGCAAAACATACAAAATATAATAATATTATATATTTTTAAATATCAAAACCACTTAAAAAGAAATAAATTGTTCTCCATCTACTTTTTGTTATTGAGACTTATCAAATTTAATAATTTAGTTGGAAATTATCCTTGATTAACTTCAAAATTTTCAATACATTATCAAATATTCATTTTATTACATCACTAATAATAATATGATATGATTATATAAATGATGAGCATGAATTCATATGTTGTTAAATAAATTAATAAGTTAATTCACGAAATGTATCAAAGAAATTAAATAAATATATATGTTAAAAAAAGAATTATAAAGTGCTACTATATAAGTATATACTTATTTTCTCAAAACCCTTTRTATCTAATCACAGTCTTGAATTTGATTACATCACCTAGGTCCATCTATATTTAACAACAAAAAAGAAAAAGTAAAATGGAGTTGAAATTATTGGTGGATTTCTACGAGGAAGAGACATTGACTTTGTAGTCAATTCTAGTCTTCCCCTCCTTCATATGGCTTTTCGAAGAAGTTTCAGAATATTTTTCCACCACCTTCATTTGGCTTTTCTGTCCCTTTTCAACACAACTCTCATCTTCTTCGTCGTGAAGAATCTCGAGATTTCCATGAAAGGGTATTGCCCTGCAAAACACGAAGAACCCGACAACTCCGCGCACCTACGTTTGGATTTGGCTTGCTTTCTGCACGCAATTTATTAGTATAAAGCAAGAACAATAACAAACAGATTTATCCCTTGCAATTCGTCTCAGCACATTCTGTTTTTTCGTGTTGAAAAATGGCCTTAGCTCAAACAGAAGCTAGCTCATTGCTGCTCCTTTCACTTATTAAAGTTTACAACTACTTCCTTATAGGAGTTCACCTTTTCTTAACAACTCTTCAAATGGTTGCTTCCTCTAAGTGGAACGGGAACCTCTTCCCGAGCTCTGTGAAAGTTCTAAACGAGAAACCAGTAGTGAACGAGGAAGCAAGTTCGTTAGAGAAACAGAGTTACGAAGAAATTTGCATGGAGGAGCTGACTGCAGTGATGGATAGACTCGGAATGAGATGTGATCAAAACGAAGAAGAAACTTGGAAAAATGTCGGTGTAAATGAGTTTGCAGCGTTGTTTGATGAGCAGCCTAGTATGGTAGAGATTAAACAAGTCTTTCAAGTGTTTGATGAGAACAAAGATGGATATATAGATGCAGCTGAGTTGCAGAGAATTCTTTCTGGTTTGTGCATTGGAGATGAAGAAGGATATGAACTGGAGGAATGTAGGAAGATGCTCTGTGCTTTTGATGAGAAYGGCGATGGCCTCATTGATTTTGCTGAGTTCTTGACATTTATGGAGAAACTTCAATGAAGATTTTTACTTCTGTATCTTTTTTACATTCTCTTTTTTTTTTTTTTTTCCCCTTCTTTTCTTTCGCATGTCTGAATAATACCAAAAATATATTGAAGCTTAATTTTCGAATCCATTTTTTAATTATACTCGAGGAGGGTAGCAAATCATATAAGAGAAAACGAAGTTAGAAATTTTATTTTGAGAAGTGAAAGTAAATAATTAATATATTAAAAGAGAATTAAATAATAATATTTTATAAACCAAAATTCTATATAGTTTTAAAAAATGTTGGGAGGATTGCCCTACCCAGCTCTGCCCTCGATCACCAGGACACTAATTCTCCAACAATTTCAAAACTACTACATATCTTGAATCAGAACTCAGCCCGTCTACTTTTTACCTTAAGCTTTGCCTAAGTATTTCGGGCTGAGCCCAGCCCGTTTGGTGTTCCTATTTGCGTTGACTCATTATGGAAGTGTGTTAGTACATGTTTTCCACTCACTAGWCTATAAACTTTAAGTCATCTTTCTACGCACCAAATTCCATTGTACAAATATACTCTTTAAAAAAAATTCAGAAAACAAAACAAAATCCCCTATAGAGAGTCCAAAGCCCCTCAGTATATTACATTGCCTACAAGATAAAAATGKAAAAGACAAATTATGTGCCTTTCTTTTTTTTCTTTTTTAAACCACCCGATATTTCCAAATTAATTGGATTTAATTTAAATTGCGTACGGTATTCGTAGATTTTATTTTTTCTCAAGAAAAGATTTAATCCAGAGCTATATTAACATAGGGCTACAAGTTAAAATCGAACACGAATCTCATTTTAACTTAAAGAGAGTAATTAGCTATTTCAAATTGAGTTAAARTATTCCATTTTCATAATATAAATTATTTTAGGRATGAGGCATCTTTTTATAATATAAATCATTCTAYRATTATAAGAAAAAATATTCYAATTTTATCCCTATTTATAGGCCTTMAAATTTGACTTGTTTGAATGTAGTATTGACCCCTTCTTATATATTTTCAAGAAACTTTGAGATTGAAAATTTATTTAGAGATAAGAAAGAGAGAAAAAAATTAGTACTTAATTGATCTTAAATTCAAAAAAATTAAAAAGACAGGCAAAAAACATTCTTATTTTTTGTAATATTAATATATACACATAAATTTAAAATACTTATATTATAAAATGAAGAAAGCACTTTTATACACATTCTTTATTGACTACTCTTACATATTATTTGATCTTAGTATTTTAAGGTGGACAACATCATTAAACATAAAAAAATGGCATCTTCCTCCAAGTAAACGTAAGTGGAAACTTGATATTTTAGCTGCTAATTGATGATGATCTTTGTTACATGGTTGAAGATCTTGACATTATTTTTACTGGGGTTGGAGTGAGGGATGTGTTTGTGTGTGTGTGTGATGTAGTGCTTGAATGTTGGGGCAGTTCCAAAATGACTATCCCATGTGGGGAGCATGACTTCTCAGAAGATTCTGCTGAGGCAAGGATGTTAAACAGTTACCTTTATGACTGCATAGGAAGCAGGTTATGTGTTCAGGACCAGAATTTATGCCTGATTTTTGCAGGGCCATGAGAAAAGGATGTCCTCAGATTTGCCCAGTCTCTTCTTTTGTCTTTTTCAACCCCTCCTCATCACCACGTCCGTGGTTTTTGCTCCCATAACACAAAACCCCCCCTCCCTTTCTTTCTGTAACAAACACTACTACACCTCAAGCAATCGTAACAGGTTCTTGGCTTTTGAGAGGGACAAAAGTGCCAATGTGAGATGAAAACTGAGAAATACTAGTATATAATAACTGCAGACGTAGACGAAAATGTGGCAGCACCTTATGGTATTTGACAAATTGATTTGAATGGAGAGAGTAGATAGATAGGTTACAATATGAAAAAAGATGGGACCGTGATGATGACTCCAGAAAGATAGGCTATGCTGCTATGATATTTCTCTGTTGCTAGTGAAAGAACTTCCACTGTTGCTTCTTTGACCCAAAATGTCTTTCATCAATTAAATAAACTCAGTCTGCTAACAATCAGAGACAGATCCCTATCTGGGATTTTTGATTTTTGAATATGAACCAAGCTTGTCTTTCCTTCGGCTATTAACTTCATGTGGCTCCTACCCCGAGAAAGTCTATAAATGGTGGAGCAATGCTCTCACACGGGCTGGTTATTCTGTCCTCAATCAGCACTGATGATGATGCAGCTTCTGTGACCGAAACTTGTTGTATTGATGCTGTGATTTCAGAGAAGCTATGAGGGTAGTGGTAGTGTGACTGTTGCATTGCAGTCACTATGGGAGCTTGGCGTTCACAAAAATATGAGATATTCGATTCGCTCCTTGGCCTATCCCAAGCTCTKCTATGGCTGAAAATGCTCATTACTCCATTGCTGCAGGAATCTGCACAAAGCCAAGAATTCTTAAACATGAACACTTTTGCCGAGGAGAAAGTAGTATCTAGAAAGTTGCATGCTTTTAAGATCTTAAATGATAACTAACCAGGCATTGATCAACTAATCAACTAGTCATGCTCAAGTAACAATATATAGGAAAAYAACAGAAAATAATGCAGTGCAAGTGAACTGAAACATACCAGAAAAAAGATTATCACAATTAGGTGTTTGTTCTGTGGCCAATCCAGTGTGAGGAGCAGGAGGAGGAACAATGTTGCTAGGGATTGCTTCCCCACCAGCAGCCAAGTGGGGAGAAACATATGATCCACAAGTAATGCCTCCAGCAGCACCATTGACAGCTACATATGGGCAAACACTTAAGTTGCCGAGTGCTCCTTTGGAGTTATTGAAGCTGTAAGGTGGTGGTGCTGCTGCTGCTGTGGGTTCTGTTTTGATGATAGCAGCCTCTCCGCTAACAAAGCTAGGGTCAATATCTTCCACTCTTCTACAGACAAGTTGGCCCATCTTTCTCCTCCTGTAAGCACTAGATTGCTCTCTATATTTCCTGGCCATTATAACATGCCAATGGTTCTTCACTGCATTATCTGTTCTTCCAGGGAACAGCCTTGCTATCATGGCCCATTTGTTACCATACAGTCTATGTGCAGCCATTAGTCTCTCTTCTTCTTCCTCGGTGAAAGCTCTCCTGTTGATCCTTGGATCCAGCTGGTTAAACCACCTTAATCTACAGCTTTTACCTTCAMATCCAAAAGATTAACATGCATAAAAATCAAAATAACAAAATAAAAATGAGAAATTTGACATTTCCAAAACAGACTGAATAAAAGAAAGAGCAAATGCTCTTACCTGAACGACCTTCCAACTTCTCTGCAATGAGGTTCCAGTTCTGAGGGCCATAAAGAGCTACAAGTTCTCTCAACTTTGTATCTTCCGCAGGCTTCCAATGGCCCCTAGCACACAGCTTTGATTGGCCACTGTCTCTTTCCTTACCACCATTCAGAGTACTATTACTGGTTTTTTCTTCACTTAAACTAGCATTAASATCAATGGATTCGTTGCTGCAGTCGGGGGAGACTTTACCCTCCAAGATATCGCAATTCTGGGCTTCATCCTGGCTTCTGGAGGTGTTGCATTTCATCCCAAAAGGAAAACCCCAACGATTTCTTCCTTCATCTACATCACCAGTACTCTTGCACAGCGAGCTCTCTTGTGAAGCTGATGATGTTAACCTTCCATAATCAGGACTGATAGCTAGATAACCCATGTCAGCAAAAATCATGCCCATCGAACCTAAAGGAGAAGAAGAAGATGGCGGAGATGATAACGATAATGACGATGAAGAAAAGCGAGCAGAAGGCATATAACTGTCAATGCCTCTAATCGAACTATTTGGTGCAAATTTACACTCATTTGCCATGCCTTAAATTCTTGTCTGACAGAAGCTGTTCTAATATTAACTGTTACAGGATCATATTCAGGTTGATCATGACGTGATGAAAACAAAGTAAATAAAGATTTAGGGGACCGGAGCTTGACAGGCAGTGAAGTGAAGGAGGAAAGGAGAGTTTGCAGTGGGATAAAGAACTTTGATAGCCAAGAGAAAACACAGCAAAAGTGTCTCTAACAAAAAGGGGACCTTGTTTTGAGTAGATTAACCAACCCCCACCATACCAGTATTTATACCAGTGGTAAAATTTTCCCTCTTCCATTGAAACTTTTCGATTTATACGAATAATAAATCACCTTACGAGACTTTCGTGTATAAACCGATCTATTTTCACTTATATATTTCAACACAAGACGAAAGGAAAAGCTACCTCATGAAAATGAGTAAGTAGTAAAAGGATTTTGGGAATTCAAGATTGATCTTTTTATTTTTCTTGCAAAAACAATTGTATCCAACTCCAACTCCCCCACCAAGACACTAGTGGAGAATTGGAGGTCTTAGGCTGTCTCTCCCGACATTGACAAGAGAGACTCCACTTTGATGTCTGCTAGCAAAGAATACATACAGGTCTTAGACACCTATATYTTATCAATGCTGAAATTGTAGCTTTAACATAGCAACTTAACCATCACTTGTCAAGAGAAGAGAGCACTCACAAATCTAAACCATATATGGATATAATCCTAAACTTCTCGGAAGATATAGGTGGAGTTTTCGCACTTATTCTTTAAATAAGACCTCATCGACATTAGTGGTAAACTTTTAAGTTAATATTTGATTGTATTAGGGTTTTTATTTTTATTTTTTGGGTCAGAAGTATTAATTATTGAGGTTGATGATTGTAGACTAGTTCTGTGCTAGACTCCAAGAGAGTCTAAAACCAAAACCCATTGGCATACGTTTTCATTTATTTGTGTCAGTCAACAGGAATGTACTACATTTTCAGTGAACTGAAACATCTCTCTCGGTGAATATTTAAAAACAAGAAGAAAACCCTTCGAAAATGGGAAACAACTAACTGAAATGCCTTTGAAAACAATTAAGAATATCAATACAATTAAAAATCTTTTAATATATTTTTTATTATATGCTCTCTTTTATATGAATGAAGTCCAACATGTATATTGATGGTTGGAGCCCATCAAAAAATTCATCACCTTTTTCCTTTCCGTTTTTGTTGTGAGTCAGTTCATAAGGTTCAAGGAAAAGGATCTTGAATTTCATCTCTTACTTGTTACTTCAAGCAAGCAAAAGAAATAACGTAAGGAGCTTAGCAAGAAAACCCTTTTCAATGAACAAAAAATGAAAGCAGAAACTTTTGGCTTTATCTTCTTCGTAGATGACATAGTCACAGAGGGGTGATAGAGAGATGGTTGTGAGAGAAAAACTAAGSAGATATGCAAAAGATTGATGAGATGGATTAGTTACAAGTGAAGACAAGATTGCTGCAGCCTGCAATGAAGTTCAAAAGAACCAAACGTGTGTGTATGACCGTGAGACTGAGGTGTATTATTTCCCAGACAAGGACAATGAAGTATCTTCACATCTGGCTTCCTTACCATATTATATGGAAAAGATGAAACGCATGTGTTGTGTGGCTCTTTTTTGAGTTTTGACTGGTGAAACTCTGCTCTTTTCCAGGCCATATTGCAGCATATATTTGCTCCCGTCATGCATATCTTCCTCCCCTCCCCTCGCCTTAATTACCTCCTCAACCATGGTTATCTACACTGTTTCGAACACCTTCAAAGACACATTAAGCTCACTCACACTAGGCGTAATGCACAATTACCTTGTGGCACAGTGAGAGACCATTTCCATGAAATCCTCCTCGCGGAAACAACCATAGCCGAGGGAGAATTTGTCACGGAAGGGAACTTCCTGGTTCTTATGCAAATGGTAACTGATGTCACAAGTAAAGATAACCCCAGCAAGCAAACAAGAAACCCTCAACAAAAGCCACATTTGACATGAGTTTTGAACAAGGCATTGAAGAGGGTCGTTAGCTATGGTATCCCTTTGCCTACGTCTAGCAGAAGACACAAAATGAACTACTGTAAATTAAGCAAAAGTAAGAGAGTGTTAGTTAAACAAACGTAGGACACTAGAATAAGTACAATAAGTAGGATATTTGTCATGCAGGTAGCAAACAATTAAGTTTGTTATGTGAAGTAACGGCTGTTTTTTAATACTTTATAGGGTGCTCTCTTGGATCTTCCTACTATATTATAATATATGCTTGTCATTGAGACTTTTCATTAAGTTTGGGACCGACTAGCGGTGACTTGGATGGTATACCAGTTCAGCTATTTGTTAAAGTTTGAAATAATTCGCATCCTAATCAATTAACATGAATGAAATCCCTTAATAAATTTGTGCAGTATATGTATTGTGATACGTTCTAGTCTCCATCTCGAGCGGATTGAACACAAAAACACAAGCTTGAGTTTTTTGAGTTCAAATTTGGTGAGTGCATGTTTTGTCAAACATGAAAGTGAACTAAAAAGGGTTTAGTTCTGGTGTCAGAATTTGAGAAAGATAACTGTGTTTCCATGTGCTAATAATCAATATATACCTAAGGGATGGGGGAATGGTGTCTCTAACAAGTGCCCAAAAGAACAGATGTCTCAACAGTAGTTGTACTAATTGGCCCACAATATAAAGGAAAGACTGCACCATGAGATTCTGTTGGGTCTGTTCCCTTGGAACTACATGCAATTGTAAGGAAGAAAGAGGCATTACAGTGCTCYCTGTAGCATTGCAGTAATCAGGAGCTCCCAAAATCAAGACAAAATTGAACCAGCAAACGTGGGATTGCGATGCACCACCACACACGCAGAACTGATAGAGACTACAACCAAGAAAACATCTTTCTTTTGTAACTTTCATAGTTCAAAATACAAGACATTTACTTGTATGTATCATCATCAACCATGAAAGTCAGTTAACTGTGTCTCTAATTCACATACCCAAGTGAATAAAAAGTCCTTTCCCAACTGGCCCCTAATTAACATGCTTCAAGAACTCTCTATTCTGCCTCTTTCACAATTTATTAAGATCATAAATATGTTCTTCAACTGGAGATTAGAATGCAAACATTGAGAATTAATAAAGTTGAACAGTGAACTGACAAAACCCGTTAGAAAGGAACAGAACATACAAAGATGATATGGTAGTACTCTACAAAATGGCCCACAGTGAATTTCATGGTGGGGAAACTGTGTTCATAAAAGCCCTAACCAAAGAGTAATTGATCAATCCTATCATAGAGCCTCTCAAGAAGCCATGAATTAATGTGCTTGACCAAGTTTCAACTACCTCTTCCAAAAACAAAAAAAATAAAAAAGGAACCTGCTTTTGAAAATGAAATGTTGAGCAAGAAGCAAGACCAGTCTMATCAATTCTCATGAACTTTGACAAGACACAATCCCAACCCTCCCCTCTTCCCCTGTGCATACGCATCATGATGGCACATAAAAGTTGCATGCATGGTTTTGCCATTTTCTTGTGCAGGAACTGGTAAAAATTGTGTAGAACTAAGTCTAGACGCGTCTTTATACTGTACAATTAAAGTATCAAGAGCTAAAATAATTTGAAGCACTGGTGGTCTAAACCCAGAGCAAAAGATGAATGAGAACAGATACAGTGGAACAGTTAGTCAAGGACGAGATGACTATCTGCAATGGCTTGTACAAGTACAACACTAGAATAGAGGTCTACGGAGTCTATAAAGGTAGCTGAAGGCCCACGGTTTTGGTAACAAACATTGAATTAGACAAGTAGAGAGAGATTCAAGAAATGAGAGTAGTTGGTTTACTGACTTCTGTGAAATATCCAAAGAAGGAGATGGATCTACAGGGCAATGATACCAGATATAGATAGTAAAGGTGGAAGGTTGAAGTGTTGTATAGTCTTAACAGTCAGTAAGTAGCCCTTTATACGGAAGAAGAAGATAAGGGTATTTGCTTAAAGAAAGCATGACATCTTGGAGCTTTAATGCCATAAATGGAAAGTAAATGTTTGATTAATTCATCACTCTTTTCCATGATCATTTTCTGGATGTTGACAACTTACAGCATTATAATAAAATTTCTTGATCAAGGATTTGGAGCGATTTCCTAGTAGTATCTTCCACTTATACAAACATGTGTTTTACCATGCCAACATCCTTAAAGCCCTGTTTGCTCATATTCACAAACAGAAGCTTGAGTGCCCTACYGTAAGTATTTTGAGCTTCTTGCTCCTCCTCCATCTCCATCGGTTATAGRTTTCTGACATGAATAGAAATCTTTTATACTATTAAATTAGCAGATAGTACTATATATTACATGTTGCCGGGGGGGGGGGGGGGGCTGTCAAGCAAAAGCCAAGAAAATGTGTAGGGGGTAGGTTTGGAAATTGGAATGGTTCATCCTTATTCCTGAGCTATTTTGTACAGTTATGTAAAGGGTGTAAGAAGTTATGAAACTGTGCATGGGGTGGAAATGTCAGAGAAGAGATTAATGGTGGGATGTGCACTCATGGAAAAGGACGGTCTTTGATTTTGATTGAGATTTTCATTCATTGATAAGAGTACACAGCACCAACCTCAGCCCCAACCCCAGCATTGTTCTACTAGTAAAAACATGAACACAGAAGAGAGAGAGGAATTGTCCACATTTGAAATTTTGCATCGTTCATTTTTGGTCCTTTCTTTCTTGATGTCCACGCGCATTGTAGTTCGATGAGTATCCTATGCCCTGTTCAAAGAGACAAAAGCAGACCCATCGGTTCTTGCTTCTTTCACCAACGTACTGTGTTAGCATTATTTACAGACCAGTGCAAGTTTTCAAATTGTTTTCTTGAAAGCTTATTCTGAGCCCAGGTTGCTCCTTCGCGGTSAAGAGCATAATTGCTTGAATATGTCAGATACAAGGTTGAAAACATTAAATTGTTCTAATGTCTCATCATCAAATTATGTACTCCACAAATCTCAAAAATGAACGTCTCACTCAATCAGCCCCGTGGCTGTGGGATGGATGGGTAACCCTTTAAACGGTTCTTCTTCCTGGTCTTGAATTTATGTCTACTAGCTTGTTGCAGCAAAGTTACAACAGCCCAGAAAGGAAATTTGCATAAAAATCGACAACCAAGAGGAAATTTTCTTGAGGAAGTTAATGGCATGAAGAAAAGTGACTGAAAAATGACCAAATTTTTTGACAGAATTATTAGAAGCAAATGTAGTTGATGATTTCCAAGAAGGAAAAGAAGAAGAAGCAATTAAACCTAAGGGTCAGATCGTTCAAGTAAGCATTACATCACTGTATCAGAAGGTCAGATATGAAAACCTAACTGACTTAAGGTTTGTCCTTTCTTGCCATTGGACGAAGGGGAATTAATGAACCTTGAAGATTACGTACATCATCTCATGCAATGAACGGAAGGTCTACTATTGAGAGTACTGACTCTTCTCTCTGGGCTCTGAAAGTAAATCTGAGCAATCTTACCACTGGGTTTGGATGTGTATAATTGTGTGATCTGCAGAGGGAATTGCCTTAGTATACTCACTGAAATATGTGTCTGAAGATGGCGTCAAACGGAATCACCACTGACAGAACCAATTCGTGAAAACTACAGTATCGAACATATGATGTAATGTCCAAAGAAATTCATGAGATCAAACTTGCTGATTCGAAGGGAGTTCAAATTGATGCTTAGATGATTCTTTTAAAGCATGGATGCTTACGTTTTTTTATTGCCATTCTATTTATAGAAAATGGAATTGAGTTGAAGTAGAATCCATCTCCAATGCCAGTTTCCTCCTGAAACCTTGTACAAAAGCCACTATCGTAAACAAAAGTTCAGATTCTATTGCAAGAAAGAGCTTGTCCTATCTTGTTTGCACTCTATTCAAATTGCTTAAGCTTAGAAGTGAACAAACAACAATTGAAAACAATGCACTTTAAACGATTGCGAACATTCCATAGTCGGAGGAAACGAAGCAGAAGGCTGAAAATTGGACTGGAAACAAAGAAGAGAGAAACATAACATGGTGCTTGCTATAATACTTGACGCATAATAGAAGCACTCAGCTCACTCAGCCTCACATCCCATGGATATACCTAGGGGCATTGTGCACATTGCACGATATTGTGGTAATCAAAATAAACCAAAAAGATTATGTACCATGTTTCTATATACCCTTATTCCATGTGTCCTTGTTATTGATTAATAACTTGTTTGTTTTATACGAAAAGAAATAATGACAGAAGGATGAAATGGTATGAAAATGGTGGTACATACTCGAAAATAAGTAAAGGTATAAGCTTTGGCGAACAACAAGAGAAGTGGATTCACCATCCTAACCAGAAGTTGGCTAATTCATKCGTCCATTTCATACCCAATTACCAAGACCCAGAAGTTGATGACTTTCCCGTGGTTTGTGCTTGGACATGCTTACCCTCGTAATGGGTTTGTGACCAGCTCAATAGATGAGAGAAATGAGACCTTGGAAGTTCATGGGGTTTCATATGAAATGGGCTTTTCTATTAGGTCTCAATACTCGAGTGTGAATAAGAGAGAAACTAAATAATGCAATGATTTTCAAACCCTTTACATTTTAGATTCTATTGAGTTCATATGGATGGACGCTAATCGCAGGTAAACGGAATATTTGCAAACAGATAGACGATGCATGACCTAGCTAAAAAGGATAGTCGCTCTCCTAACCAATGTAAACAGTGACCCTTTTCAGTTTCACCGGACATGGAAGAGTAATCGGCTTCAAGGACTGTTATTGAAATGTTCCCTCCGTCCTCAATCAAAGAAGAAGTAACAACATGGAAATGAAGAATATGCACACTTATCCTGGCTTCATGTTTAGTAGGTCATAGAGATACTTCCCCAAATCACTCACCTTTACCCAGTTTATATTGTCAATAAATAACGGTTTGCTTCTAATCATTTTTATAGTCCTCTTCGTTCATCATAAAACAAACAATAAAACTTCCCGATGTATATTCAATTTAACATAAGATGGCATGTCAGAGGGTGAAGCAGCAATTTCTACTGTCGCAGGCTGTTGATATTTAAGAGCAGCCACATTACAAGTGGAGAATGCAAACTAGAACATCAGTATTCAAAGGTAAGTTACTTCTTTCCTATTTATGACCGCATGCATAACAAGAAACTCAAAGTTCTCATTCTGAAATCAGTGAATGGCTCCACTATTACAAAATACATGGCCCGACTACAGAGGCTGCAAGAAGGTAAAGTGCCCTACTGAGGTATTTCTGTGTTTAGAGTGAAACCTTGGGAAAGCTCTCATTGCAGTCGAAAAAAGGTTCCAATATAATCACTCCCAAGAACCGATATCATCCCTGACCATTTCCATATAGAGCAATTGCAGAATTTTTTTTTTTTTTTGTACCATGTTAGTGAAGACCAAACTACAGAGCAATTAACAAGTAGTAGAAAGAGAAAAATGATAGCAAAAAGTGAAAGAAATGTTGAACTTTCAAGGTTCACAGCAGATACAGAAATTGTGTTAGTGGACATACTAATCAAGAATCATGTGTAAAGCAAACTTATTGACTCTCTTCATTAACTGGACCTGTCTTTCAGCATGTTTTAGGGCTTTTCCCTTTGAAATTGCTATAATAGGAGGATATCCCCTCCTTGACGTCATGTTTCATTTCTGATTCTAATAAGATTGTTGAATTTTATAACAATGCTGCTCCTGCTGCATTTCTCTGTTAGAATTGCAATGTCCTCAGACATCAATTTGGGGAGATAACAATTTGCTACTTGCAAAGTCATCACTAATTTCATCAATAACTCCAATTCCTGCCTGAAATAAACGYGGAGAAACAAGCAAAGTTGGCATCTTTCAGCCAGAGATAATGCCTCGCTTGACACTCCTTTCTTGGCATGCCCGGAAGCATGCCACTAGAGGAAGTTGATTAAAGAATAAATTCAACTTCTTTACTCTTGGAGAAGTCTCTCCTGCCTATAAGTCCTTGTGCAATCCACTCATCCTTGAACAATGTTTAGCAACAATGGGCAGAAGAAGGAAACATCTAAACACTATAGGTTACACAGTACATTTCTCTCTTTCTACTATACAGCAGCCAAGAGTAACCATTGACTACTCTTAACTATCTGTGAATGAATAGCTTACTGCCTAGAAAAGAATCCTACACTTGAATGGGCCCCGGCACTGTAGGATGATTCAGGTCTTCTGGGTACTTTCTTGTAACAAACTGAGATAAGTCCATATCCAGCACATCTTCAAGTGGCAAGGTATCATGACACCAAAGTTCTAAAATCCTCATCTTTAAYCATATGCCAAATAATCAGAACATTCAGATTCTCTACAACCATGTAATATTATGGGATTATAGGAAAAGGCAGCATATGGAAGTAAATATCATGAATATGATTAATTAACCCATTGTATCACATTGTGAAGCAAAATTATATATTCGCATCTAAAAGATTTACATTTGATCACAGGTTACATACAAGCGAGAAATGAGCTAAATGATATGTGCAAATAAACTATTCTCCCAAAATTTACAATGAATTTGGGAAAAGAGAACGGGAAAAAAAAWAAAAAAATACAAGAAGACCAAGTGAGAGCAACTTACAAAGATTTTCTCTCGACTAACTGCAGCTGCATTTCAATCAGCCTCGAATTGAATTCCCCATCACTAATCTTCAACATCTCCCATAACCTCATTGAGAACCCGTGCTTCACCAAAGTCTGGTGCCTTGGCTTTATCTTTCCCTCCAAACTAAAAGAAAAATACTGCGGAAACCTCCTCAACTCCTCTAATTCTCCATTCATTTGCTCCAGAAAATATTCAGTTTTTGGCTTGTAATTATTCTCTATACTGAATGTCAACAGCCCCGGCGACCTCAAGACCATGTTCACCACATCATCATATGCAAATCCCAAACCCATTAAGTAATCAATCTTCGGAGCTAATGTATAATCTACATTTGATACCAATAACACAGTATTTTGGCAAGTGATTTTCTTCGGGCCAACAAAGCCAAGTTTTTTCAAGAATTGCATTGCGGGCTTCAACTGATTGTCAACACTAGAAACTAATAATCTAGGACATCTAACAATAGACTTTTTCACATCGGGAAAAGGAATTCCGACTTCGTTTAACAGGAAATCAAAAACGGGATAAATATCAGCATATGGATCAGCTGTGAGGAGCTGAGGATGCATATCAAGAATGCGGCCGAGAGCAGAACGGTCAATGCCCATGGAACAGAGGCAGTGCTCTACGGATTGCAGCCGGGAGAGAGGAACAGTTCGAAGACTTGGATTATTTTGGAGGGCTTTTGCGGGGTTGACTCTGAGGGACTGGAGATAAAATATCTTCTCCCGGAACTTTAGGCCAGAGTCTGTAGTGGTGGCAGGTTGGTGGGATTCCAAGGCGCTTTGGAGAGTGAGACGGTTGAGACGAGGAGGASSACGACGACGACCGTGGGCTTTCGGGATTGCGGCGGAGGTGAAGGAAGAAGATAAGGTGGTTGGGTACTGCAGAAGTAGTTGCAGCCGGAGTATCATTTTGCCCTTGGCGGGTCAGTATGAGGAAAAAAAAAAATTCATTGAGACGTTTTAAGCTAAAATCCTAGACCGATTGCTCAGCGTGACTCCTACATTTTTCTACTTTWCGTATAGAGAAAAGGAGATATTAGCTATATATTCACTCCTATTGATGATGATAAAGAGGTTGGGAGAGA
>MEJB01000051.1:2955700-2966070 GCA_001752375.1 Rhazya stricta
GGTAATGGATTTGGCACTTTAGTGGACATTCCGGTTAGTATCATCAATGGGGCTAATTCGATTACAACCCACAGTGACCCACCACCAGCCCAGCATCCATAAACTTTAACCCTCTCATCATCCAGCCTTTGAAACAACCCGTCACCAGTAATCAACCTGCTCCGACCCCCATCACTGAGACTGACGCCATGGAGCTTGACAAGCTCTACTAACCAATACCTCCTGATGGTGGTACCATAATATTACAAACAACTGATTCAGATGGTGTTGAYAGTAGGGAGAAGATGATCAGCGGTGGAGTTATGTTCAATTCGGATCAGATTGCTAGCATGGAAGCTGATACGGGGGTAGGCCCTCCATCTATTTGATATATTTATGAAGATCTTGACATGGAATTGCAGAGGCGCAAGCTCAGAGGATTTCCTCAGGTGCACCTTCGACCTTTGTCAAACAGCGAAACCGGAAGTGCTCTGTTTGCTGGAACCTAAGTGCCTCAGCAAGCGAGGGAAAAGATCATGTAAAAAGTTGGGATTGAGATGTTTTGCGGCTACTGAATTGCAGGGAGTGGGGGAATTTGGGTGCTCTGTCACCCTACTCGAACTGATATGGAAATTCTTGCAATAAATGAACAAGGTTATCACTGCCAATGTTCGTTCAGAGGTAGGATTTGATTGGGTGATCTCCTCCTTGTTTGCCTCACCTAATAGAGAATTTCGAGATGGCTTTGGCAGTATATGAAGCAATTACATGACATCATCATTATTCCGCGGGTGATCATGGGCGATGTTAATCAGGTTCTTAACAGTCGTGTGATAAAAAAGGAGGACGACATGTAATTTGGAGGCAGTCGTAAACTCTTCCTAATATGCTTGGTATTCATAGGCCCGATCTCAGGGAACTTGAATTCAAGCGCAATCCAGCTCAGGCTCATGTAAGAATCGGTCCGAAAATCTCAAATTGAACGGACTGAGTTTGGATCGGTTCGAACCAATTAAAACTCCAAAGATGGAGAATACAATTGAATAATTCAATATTTAATTCCTATATGTAAGTAATGGGCGAAAGCATGTCCTTTTCCGTTCAAATTTTACAAAWAAATRTTCGTCRTCRTTTTGATTGCASGGAATACATATCAAAAGAAACTCTGTACATCTAAAAGCAAAGGGAAAACAAAATAAAATTAGTTTTTTTTCTTTCGAATAATTAAAAAACTTGTCAAGTTTCAAAAATTAAAAAAAGAAAAAAAATACATAATAAATAAGTCAACTAATATTTTCCATCCAATAATGTCCAGAAGGGTCCCACGATCTTGTGAATCCATATGACTGTKACTCTTCTTTAAACGACGAGTCATTCCAGATGTTTCATCAATTGGGCCGGACAATATCGCCACTGATCAAATACTTAGGATTTCTCTTTCTTTGCTTGGGGGCCCAATTACTATGAAGCCAAAATCATTTTATTATCAAAATTAGTTTTTAATTCGATCGTTTTGAATCTTCTCCTCCTCCCGCCTCTTCCTCAAAGCTAGCATATATATATCTATGTATATATATCGAGTGTGGCTGTGTCTGCGGCAAAAGCAAAGCATTTTGGTTTCCATCTCTAAGTTATGCATTGATCCTTATGATATATAAATGCCCAGAGCTTCCCCAGAACAATTGAGGGTCCTTGTAATTAGCAGGGAACCAAAAGTGAGAAAGCTTTGGGAAAATTTGGAAGCATAAGCTGGAAGCTCTGAATTACAAAGAAAGCCACACTGATGATTTCAATGTAAGCTTCCCTTACCTTTCCTGGCATYCTGCTTGTGTTTCATGTACTCATTTTGCTTATTTATTTTCTTTGTTTAAACGCTTTAGTCTTTCTTGAAATATTTTCTGCATTTGGCTCTATCCATTTGAGAATTTTACTGTCATCAATGTTTGTCATTTAGTCTTGCTTATTAGTGGAATCAATTAATTTAGTTCTGATGAAAGGAGGAAATGGATGTCAGGCCTGCTTTTTTCTCCTGCTAATTCCAGGTAGTAAGATGAATGTCATTTTTTGGAACGATGAAGTGAGAAAAAGGTTGAAGAACTCATGTAACAAGCCCAGTATTTTATTTTGTTTCTGGTTTCTGAATGTTCTTGAACTTTGATTTACCTAAATGGAGAGCGTGATTGACTTTTGGTTAGGTTACTTTTGGCAAAATAATAGGCTATTCGTTCACTACTTGTTTGATTTTCTTTCTAATTGTGACAGATTACCAATACACCATGCCGAGTCAACATATATAGGTGTATGCATTTTTATCCTGTAGGCCTTAAATGATCTAAAACCCTGCATAGTTTAACCCTTTTACTGATTTAGTCCAGAAAGGAAGAAGGTCTTTAGTAGCCTTTCGTGTGAGATTTTTCCTGCTCAATTATCCTTGAAAAGTCAGCAAGTAAAAAAGCTTATTTACAAGTATTTTACTAAGTGAATAAACTATGATAGGTGATGCAAATGAAAAAAACTTTTATGTAACCAATGTGAATAAGTTCCAAGACAAATTTATATTTGCAGATTACACTGAATGTAATTTCACAAGAATTGAAAGAATTGTCAACAGAAGCTGAGGACACCAACCAAAGTTACAAAAGAAAAAGAGAAAACACCAAGTTGGTTGTGCAATGCTAATCAGTCGCAAGACAAATTTATATTTGCAGATTACACTGAATGTTTTTTTTTGGTATAAAGGAACTATTGATGACTTACTAACTATCCTCTAAATCATCAAGCCTTTTCTATCTTATGACCATCCTAATTCTCAGTTTTAAGATCAAAATCTTGACCCCAAAGCAAGTTCTTGATCTGCGCCCAGCAAGCTTGGTTTCTTCATCAGTCTTTCAGATGGAAGCTTTCCTATATTTTAACTCCATGTCTTGGTTGACGAAACAAGGCATGAGGCAACAATGGAAAATGCTTGTGAACCTTCTCAGATTGAAGCTTCAGTGGAGTTGAGAACATGCCTATACTTGAATCCCATGTCCTGGTTGGCAAGACAGSTCGTTGACTAAGCAGATGACTTCCGAACTTTGAGGACTTSAGATTCTTAGTGATGAAGGGATGATGTAATAGCATCCCAGCAGTCCATCGGTTCTCGGAGTTTCTGTCAAGACATCTTTCCAAAAAGTGTTTTCCATCTTTAGATAGATTTTCTGGGATATTCGGATTACTATATGCAATTTGACGGTATAAATCATTCCGACTCCTGTGACTCCACAATCGTCTTCCCGTGATCATCTCCACTACAGTACAACCAAAAGCCCATATATCACCAGGTTTTTCATTCAAACCAAATAGCACGAATTCTGGTGATGCATAGAGTGGAGTACACCGGCTTCTACCAGAATCTACCTCCCATACTTTCTTGGACAACCCAAAATCTGCTACTTTAAGTATGTAACTCCCACCAAATCCAGATACAGGGAAAAGAAGAACGTTGGCTGGCTTAAAATCGCAGTGCACAATTTCTTGATCATGAATGCTATCCAAACCTTTCAGCAACATATACGAATAAATTGCGACCTGCGATTCTGTCATAGCACCATAAGTCTTGATCAACTTGTCCAGTGTACCTCCAAGTGCATACTCCAACAAAAGATTGTAGATGATTCTACCGTTCTCTAAGCTAAGATCTTCACCAAGCACTTGAACCACATATTGACAGCCTTTGAGTTGTTGAAGTAGCTTTGCCTCCCGTTGGAGAGAGGATGAGGAACCAACACCACTGCTCTTCACAGCCATTAGTGAACCCTTGAAGGAAGGGTCATTGACAGGTCCAGCTARATAAACCTTACCATAACTTCCAGCACCAAGGAGATTGAACTTCTTCCACTCCATAACTTGTCTGTTTTGTGAGAAAGAAAGAAGGAATGATTTCTAACTCAGCGAAGATAATAAAAGAATGAACGAAGGAATGAAGAAAGTGATGTTATTAACATCTGAGATATATAAGAAAGGGAAGGAATTATGAGAACGTTAGTCTCCGAACCAGAGTAGGACATAATTTAATTTCCTATTATATTTGGAAGAGGACTTTTAGTTTCCTCTTCTAATCAAGAAATCCTTCTGACCTTGTTGTTTTTATTAGTGTTGCTGTATTCTTTGAAAACCATATCAGGGATATACTTAAGGAGAATAACTCATGCTTATCTCCTACTTCCTCCATCCTATAAAAAGATATGCCCATTCCTATTTTCACAAACACAGATAATTTAGTTAAACTATTTATTATCATATTTTATTTTCCTTATTTTAAACGAGTTAATAAATGTCATTTTATAACTTGATTTAAGTTAGTAAATTCATTTTGAAACTTAATATTATATTTAATTTGTGACAATAATTAATATTTATTCATTTATCTTTCTTTTTTCAACTCTTTCTTTAGGATAAATATTTATTACAATAAGTATATTTATTAATTAACAAAATTATTGGTACAATAATGATGCATTATAATTGAAAACTACAATTTAATTACTCTTTAAAAATAGAAACATGCCTATAAATTGGGACAGAAATAAAAGGAAATTAAGCCTATCTTTATGTGATGGAGGGAGGAGTGAAGGTGACTTGGGCTGTTTTGTAGGAGGGCTCCTACTAATTTCTAGTATTCCCCTTCTGTGCATGGAAAGTGATCCACAGTTGCAGCTTCTACAGGCATGTTCATGGTTAAACATTGAAGAGTTCAGATGCTCCTTCTGCGTATACAATATTCGACTAAAAATGGAATCAGAAATTTGACTTTGAGGGTGTGAAAGCGAAAAACCAAAATATAAAAGGATGAAATGATATTTTTGTGATAAAAAATTATAAATTTTAAAAAACATGAACGCCCTTTCCCGTCCTGGCTCATCAAACCCTTGAATTTCTCTGTTTTCTTTTGGCTRCCCTCTTAAGCCCTTCTCCTTGTGGTCGTTTCTTATGCGAAAATGACGCAATTGCCATCGAAAATTTGCCAAATTTGAAAATCTTACAGTAACTAAAATGGCTTGAACATTAAAAAGAACACATGTAATGGTAGGATTTGAAAGAACTCGATGATGTTAATTGCTACTGTGGAGAAAAATGTAAATTAAAATCGTTAACTTGTTTGTTTATCAACGCACTATCCTTCTATTACATTGTTTCTAGCAAGTACTAATATCACTTGAATATTTGACTAGCAAAAGAGCCTCCACTTTGCTCTTATTCCTTTGCTGCAAAACTAATCAATTGTAATACAAAAAGCAAGAGAGTCCGAACCTCAACTTATGTCCAGTATGGGAATCAGTGATATGCAGCCCTTTTGCGTTGGAGCAAAGGGAAATGCAGAGATCTTTCTGCATTTGGATTAGAACTCAAACTAAAAGAATTTGCTCCCCTCCCTAGCAGCAAAAAACTGAGGGTGGTTGGGATTGTAAAAAATTGATACAGATATGTGAGATTCCTTTTGCTATAGAAGTTTCCAATGCCGTGAATTTCTTCAATAAATATCCTGCTTAAATAGCACCTGCAGTTGACTCGCGAACTATCTCATATATGGATAAAAAATTCTCCATAGTCAACAAGACTATGATGACCCATTCCAGTAGATCAGACCTCCTGTTCTGGAGAACTTCTTGGAGAAAATGGATGTTATGCTGCAAAAAGAAATAATCCGCAATCTGAAATAGAGCCATGGCCATTGCACAAAAGAACATCCCGTTTTCATTGCTAGTTTACACCAGCTAATTGTGCAAAACAGTAAGAGATCCAAAATGAGATTTAGATATTACGAATCGAATAAATTTTGAGGAAGAAACWTGATATTCATTCATAATMKGAGCRAACACCTGATTTTGTGGAGAGTTGGCTATAAAATATAAATTAGAGAAAGAGAACAAATTTAAGATAATAATGTCAGTCTATTAGTTGTTTGAGCCAAAAACAAGCTATCAATTAATTTCAAGATGTAACCTTTACTTCTTTTATCAAGRCTTCTGAAGAAATGAAAGCACCTTTGAGTCACTTTTTCCAAGGATTATCTAGAGACACACACAATATCGTTTCTACAATCCAAATTATTAAAGCCTTCCGTCATCAATTCTACCTTTAATCAAACTTTCTCTAAGACATGGACATATCAAATATTCCACTTTTAATCATTGAAAACATAACATTAACAGAAGACTTACCTCGACAAATTTTAGCTTAAAATGGAGGTTCCCAAAACGTTGCGTGACTTCATATTCCTCCCGAAGATATTCGTATATCTGAGCATACTTTGCATCTCTCCAAGCAATTTCTGATCTGAACAATAAAAGAGCGCATCAAATGAAAAACCACTGGCACAAGAMGAGTCATGAACTCACCCAAGAGGCAAAAGGAGGCTTGTTATTATGTTTTTACGAAGATGCAAAATATAAAAACAAATTACCTGAGCTTTTATGTGACAATTAGGGGATACTTTCTCCAATCAACTTTCTGTTAAAGATTTTTTCACATGGTCCGCTAATATATGGAATCTTGGGCATTTGTGAAAGAAGGCAGGTCAGTTAAGCGTGATCAAATAATAAGACCGCTCTCCACCTAGCTAGAAAATTGAGTCAAGTGAAAAGTTAAGGGTCATGGAACATGTAGGCCTTCAGATTTCCAACTCCTTCACTAAAATAAAATATCCATTAGGAGCTCAAGCATTTCATAAAGTAGTCATGGATTCGTGGTAGATCGTACTTCCTCATGCTTCATTTGGGGAAAAGAAAAAGTTCTTGCTTTTGCCTCAAAATAACTAATATAGTAGTTGTAGCACCAGCAAGAAAATTTAGAGTAACCAACATGTTGTCATTTACCTAWTCCTCATCCTTCCAWATATGGGTCTTCCCCTTGTTTTAGTAAGTTTTGCAAGAGTGAAAATATTATTGATTAGTTTGGACATGCGGAGATGGAATGGTGGATACAGTAACTCACTTCTCCAGCTAACAAGGTCCACTGGAAAGAGAATGCTTTTACATCTCTACATAATTCACTCCAGAACAAAAATAAAAACATCTTTGGATATGAGGTACAGGCAGTAGCATCTGCAGATGTATTACCTGTCAAAGATGCCAACTTTCAAAATTACATCAGCTAAATTTGAGTTTGCCTTCCCAACGAGCTGAAAGAGCTTCTTGCGGTTCATTGTAAAAGTCCCATGTTTCTCCATTTCACGATTTATATCTGTAAACTCTTCAACCATACCATCAACCTGAGAGACAAGAAAACATTTGTCTTACTGACTTCAGGATTTGGCCCTGTTATTATAAAGTATAACGGTTAAGACCATTATAGAAACATTTTATTGCTGTGACAACCTATAGTTCTCAAATGCCATGACTTGCATTAAGTTTCTTGTATCATAATCAAATGGAAATCAATTTCAAAGAACTCAATAAGTTTCTTCCTTCTTGTTAATTCTCAGGGTTCTGGAATTGAGGATCATGTTTAAACATCTGACAAGCCTACCTGTGAAACAAAATGATCCAGAGCAACACTTTGGCCAAGGACGCTACCAATTAAGCGGATGCTATCCAAGTCAAGATCTTTTAGAACAATGTAATCCAGACCTCCCTGCATATCCTTATTCATCAAAGGCTTCTCTTGTACAGCATAGTCTAGTTGTACAACAACCAGTAGAATCGAATCAGAATTTTAAACATCATTTTAGTTATATGTAGAAGCYAGCAAAATTGCGTCAAATTGTAGGTTCCTTGCCACCATGATATACTAAGCTGAATATGTATATCAAAGCAAATTGATTATAACACTTCCATTAGAAATGGGCAAACTAACTTGCAAATTCCAACCATTTTAATTTATTGCCACATTCCCAGTCTAATGCCTCAGAGAGAAAGAGAAAGAATAGTCAATTTATAAATGCATAAGATTACCAGAGATAAAACACTACTTTTCTTGAGAAAGTACAAGGACAAACACTTTATAGAGCTTCAAGATGATGGCATTGAGCTGATCGTGAATGTCATGGGATACACTTAAAAGACTGTGCTATAAGAACATAGGGCATGAAAGAAGGCACAATGAGTTTAAGTAAAATTTAACGACAGCAAGAAATAGAAGAAACTGACCATCTTTTCTCATCTCAGGTAGCAACCCAGAAGCATGTCTTCTAAGAATTTGCATGTAGTGATCAACTTCGTGATCCTCCACATTGAACAGAACAGTTGAGCCATACTGGAATACAACCATGTACCTGTATCTACTGGCAGGTGGCCTAACTTTGATATCCTTAGAAAAATCAACTAGTCAGAATTCTTTGCAAAAGTCAATACTTAAATGGTTTCTCATAGTCAGGCTCAGTTCAAGCACATTTTCTTAAACAATGAARATCTATGAGTATTTCGATCAMGTCTCCTTATATYAAGGTTCATCTATTGATTTCTTTTACTTACAAAAATGAATGATGAAAAAATAATAATAATATTCATGCAACYCASAATATGAAGCATCTTMACCAATTCAGTTAAAAGAGGCAAATTCATAGTCTAAGTGTCAAAGTACAARGCAATAATTTACAGAACAAGCAGGCTATTCCATATTGAAAAAGAACTAGTAATAGTTGTAATACATGTCCTATTGACTCTACTTACATTTGTAGCAGATTGAGATTTGTAAAATTTGAAGGCAATAGAGTTTGATGAGCGAGAAGTTGGAGCAACAAAATTGCACGATTGTTCAGCTTGCAAGCTCTTCAGATTGATACTGACAAAAAACTTAATCTGAGAACCAAACCACAAGAAAAAACAGAGAAATGGAATCTAAGACTTAAGAAGTGAATCACCAGGTAAAACCATGCAAAAACAGTGCGCATGCATGGTTATGGATCGACAGGATTAACCAATCATCTAACAGTTTACTCGTTGACATGTAATCAGAACCAAGAAACTATGAATAACTTAGGAAGAAATACACATGACTTGGTTTCAAGAGTAATCCAACTAAGGTGMTATATTCAAGGGGGAAATCTCCGAGTTCTTTAATAGGTAGCTCACATTCATTAAATAATCAAGTTTCTTTTTTGGAGAAGTTAGATACAGCTATATGAGCTGCAAACAAGAGGAGAGCAGGATCAGYTTCCATTCAACATGATGCATATAYTGCCTCTTCCCTTCTGTACTCGTTTCACCAAYTGAAGTTGGACTATTCATACTCGTTTAGTTGCGCAGGTAACCTCAACTTACGAGCAGCAAACAAGAAACAAGAAAGATTGAACTCTTACAAAGTTTTGGATTAAATTTCACTCATCTCTTAACAAATAGAAAACTTTACACTAGTTTATATGTTCCTTGAAATCACACCGTACATCGTCCCTAAAGTATATCTGTACACACTTTACTACCATTAATAACATATCTCCACCAACAAATATATTATCAACTTGCAATGGCTACTTCTCTTGTAGCCAGTACAACTTTGGTCTTCCACCAATATTCAGTAAACBTAATAGTAAAATTAATAGCAATAAAAAAAAATAAACTCCTCTAGGGTTCAATCAAGCACTAGTTTCCTGTGCCATAGATACTCGTGGAAAATCCAAACACAAGAGACACACAACTATACAAAAATAAACCCATTATTCAGCAAACAGATTAACGCATGACAATCATTGTAGGAGTCAGGTGCAAGAAGAGAATGAAACCTGGTGCAAAGAAAATAAGCTTTGATGGGAATTTTAGCAGCGTCATCCTCTTCCACGGGATAGTTATTATCAAGATTCTCATCGGTTCTGTAACCAAAGTCATCTATATGTTGCGGAACCGRAGATGGGAGTGCAGAAAATTGTCTAAAATTGAAGARTTTAGCTCTGGGTATTGAAGCACGTGAAAAATAAGGAAAAAAATGAGGAGGGCTAGTGCTGATGTTGATGAATTTAGATACGGCGTCTATTCGTGAGAGTCYAAGGCTCAGGGAACCTCTCCATCTTCCCATTTACTGGGGAACGATGATGCCTCTTTCTCTCTCTAGTTCTTGGTGGTGCACCTATTTTTGTTTTTCTTTGGTGTTTTTGGTATTGGTTTCTCAGATTCAAGGTTCTGCTACGCCTCCCCTTCCAACGGTCCACRCATAYAGCCAGAGAAGGAGATGTAATAGTAATAGTGTTCTTCCTCTTTTACTTTTTCTTTTTTTTAAACTCAAATAAATTAATTAATTTTGTTAATTTTATATTAGTAGACGGTTGAAAGTTAATTTCTTAACTTACAAGTTAATAACTCTTTTTTTAAATCAAGTTAAGATTTAAAACACGTTCTCTTTGTTGTTTTTGATTGCTTTTTATTTTCAGATAAATTAATTAATTTTGTTAATTTTATATTACTAGACGGTTGAAAGTT
>MEJB01000051.1:2967026-2999778 GCA_001752375.1 Rhazya stricta
AACCATAAACGCTGACTTGATCAATTATACAATCATAACTCTTCATTATTATGTTTTTATATTAAATTGATATGATGGTAGAACTTAAAAATCCCCCCCCCCCGGAAAATGTGTAACCTGTAACATAAGGAAGATAATGGGTGGTTCATTCTTTTCTAATTTTGTTTGTACAATAACTTTTATAGTTAATTTGAGAAAACAGAAGAATGTTAATCGACTCGATAAATTTTTCATTCCTGAAAAGTAGTTTTTGCTAATTGAATCAATTATTATGCTTTATAAAATTATTTTATTTCCTTAAACATGCAAGTATTAAAGTCAAATTAATATATAATATTTGCAAAGAAATGCAAGCTTCAGACCCAAAGATTGTAATTAACAACAAATAAATGATAATGACAGTATGATGGACTAAATAAAATAAAATTACAACTGATTATTTAAGAGTCTTATGTTATTATTATTTTTTTTCCTTTTTGCTAAATTATATCATAATTATATAATTGGAGATACTCATCCGGAATAAAAAAAAGAAACGACGACGAGAAGTATATTTCGTCACATTTACCCTAACATTGATCCGTTGATGGTACTTACTATTTCATAATCTACTCAAAACTCTTAACTGTCAATCCCTAACCTTTTCGAGAGCAGAGGAGAAACTCAAATTAACAGATTTTTACTTTATAAACAAGCCTCCTGTAGCGATATACGGAGGAGATTTGAGGGTCTCTGTAGCAATAGGATCCTATCTGACTAATCCTCTAATCCGTTGCTCATTTCCTCCTTCTAAGGTTCACTTTTGCTCCCTTTATTCCCTTTATATTAAAAAATTTCTTCTTGGTTTTTCTGTTGTTTCCCCTTCTTTATTTATTTTTTCAATCTRTTCGGTAAGGAATTAGCCATCTGCCAAACGAGTTTTTGTCTTGTTGTAATTTTGATTTGAATTCTTTATTGCAAGCTCATCTTAGCTCTCCCAAACGAATATGCCTAATGTGTTTCCTTTATAGTTTTTTGTGATTAATGTGGTATTGTTAGGCTTGACATTTGAAAATATGTAATTCCAGACTTCCCTTATTGTTTAATTTAATGATACATATTGCGTCATAAATTACATTAACACCATAGTATGTCATTCCTTGGACAATTTTGAATCTTTTTGATAATATTCCCATTTATGTGAGTTTCCAAAATAACGAGAAGCAGTGAGTTTTGTTGGGTTACAAATATTGCATTTGAAACAAGCTACCAGTCTTTAACAAAGTAACTGGCCTCCATGTTGTGGAGATTTATGCTTGTAGTTGAGCAAGATTTCATCTGTATTTTTACTATTTATAGTAGTTATACTTTATGAAATTAGTATGGAATAACGTACTTTACACGTTATTTTATACCACACTTTCTTATATTATTATATATTTTGTATCAACTAATATTTTAAATATGTGATTAAAGATTGAAGGAAAATAAAAAAATATATTCCGTCATTGGACTAATATAATGTAATTATATTTGTTATGAATTTTATTTTATTGTGTTACTGTATTATTTTTTGTGATTATTTAAAAAACTTATATTTTGTTRATTTTTAATTATTTTAAAACTGTAATATGATATTTTTTTTACACATTTGAGGAATGTATGATTACTATATATTAATTGTATATTATTCTTCTTGTAAAATATAAAATAATTACTATGACTAATTATTTATTTTTTATAATTATTTATTTTCTTTTTATTTATTTTTGCTGTACATAATCCATTTAGTTATAATGAGATTATGCGTACAAATTTAAATAGAATTTGGTGCATTGGTTGGGTTAATGTTAATTTTATTCCACCAAAGTAACATAATTCAAAAAGTCTATCTAAAAAAGATAATGAATCAATAATTATATTGAGTGTAGTTATTTTTTATAATTGTGAGTTGTACGTTCTTTAATATAAAATATTATATCTATTTAAAAAGATTATTAATGTTAATTTTATTGAAATATAAAATATATTTTAAATAAAAACTTTTTGTAATACCTTTCATATCTTTTAAATAAAATTATCATTGATAAATTTTTAATAGGGTAAAAATAAAATTATCTAAAAAATTATCGTTACATTATCATATTTTAATATAGTATAATTATTATTTTCTTAGAAAAAGAAGTACTGAATTTATATATATATATCAAAACCTAATGATGGTAACTTTACAACAAATAAATGGTAATAATAATGCTGGTAAAAATGATAAAGGGATGATTATTTAAGAGTCTACCTCTTATTATTTATTCTTCTGATTAAATTATTTTATAATTATATAATTGGTAATGTTGAGATAAAAAAAGAAATRATGACCTGAAGTATATTTTATCGTATTCTATTCATAATATCGATCATTAATATTACCATTATTTTATAGTATATTTGAAATTTCATGATAAAATCATCAAAATGGATGAATTCATTAGRCCAATCAAACCCGCTTTAAAAAAATTAAATTGAATTGGAAGAATCCCARCCCATTTAAAATCGGCCTCCGCAGGCCGACCTAATCGGCCGCGGCCTGGGTTGCAGTTCAGCCGGCCATATTGTTAAAGAGAAAAGAAAATAAAAAGTTCCTCAATTCAATTGCAMGTAAAATCCAAAATTCCAAATTCGGCAACAGACTCAACACGCGAACACGTCGGTTCCTTCCTTCAAGCTCTCCGGCTGCCATTCCTTCTCGCTGCTTGTTGCTGCCTGTCCCGGTCTGTCTCTGGCTCAGCTCTATCCTCTCTGTCCTTCCTCTGTCAGCTCTCTTGCTACTATCTCTTTAACTTGATTCTTCCTGTATCTGTAAGTCAATTTACTTCATCTCTTGCTATTTTGTTTTGATTTTACTGCTGGTTGTTGTTGYTTTGTGATTTATATTAAGAAATCATTTTAAAAGGGCTTCGTGTTTTAAGAAACTGCATAGCAGATTAGCAGCTCAGACTTGGTCCACCATCCGTTCGGCAAAGTGTGTGAATGATGCAAATAAATGATTTAATCAGAAGAAAACTGAGATTAGGATGGAGGTGTTGGTGGTGGCTGGTAATGTGTAGAATAAACAGTGCCTGTTTCGTGTTGTCTTAGGCAAACAATTAGCTTCAAGAACTACTAAATGACACGTGGAACAACATTGTAGATTCGTATGTCTTTCTCATAAGACAGCAGAAAATACAGGGCAGAGCCTGAAACCAAATTTTCACTTTTTAAAGACTGAGGAGATTAAGGATCCATATATAAACGGGTTTTTAATACAATGTTATGGATCATGAATTAAAATCAATGGTTAAAGATTGTGCTTTAGGTCTTTAGTTTTTCTTGATTTTGCAGATAAGTAGTTTTCTGATCATATTGTCTCTTGTCCAGCTACATGAATGGGAAACCACTTGTATAAGACTAAGAAGTCCAAAACCTTATCTAATATAGTTTAGACAAATCCTTACAAAATATTAATAATTTATATTAATAAATTATTCTAATATATGAACTAGCTAGTGATTGTTCTTCATGCAGGCCATTGTTTGATTCTTTGCTGTGAGATTCCTAGTTATCTTTGGAGAATAATTTCTATAGGTTTAGATTTTCAATACTGAATGTTAGGTCAATGTGAGTTAAAGATATTGATTTTCCAGATTGGTTTCATGTGCTTGCGTTCAAACATAAATAAATAGTAATAATACTAATGAAGTTACCAACAAATCCACTACCTAGATAGCGACCAAATTGGACTCTAATAATCTTCTTAAGATTGTCAAGAACTGTTACACTAGTGAATTAGCAAAGACGAACTCTTAGCATATTCTTGGCAGTCACCCAACCCAAGAACAAAAAAGAGGCTTGACAAAAATCTAGAAGATGACAAAGCCATTTAGAGATATGGGCTGCAATCTCAGACGACAAGCTGTCATCTCGATTATGTTCTACTAGCAAATGCATCCAAGATTGTTACTATTGTTAATTGCTGAAAGGAGTTTTTGTGCTCTGTAAGTTTAGTAATTTGTCATGAGGTTTGAATAATATTTCCATTGAATTTGAAGTAGCAGTCTATATTCTTTTAGTTGCCAAATCTGTAACCTTGTTTTATTACAACTGAGTTTTATATGCTGATAATGAAGATAATCCAAGTATTAAAACAACTGTTCCAATCATGCGTCAAATGTCTTAGAGGTTATTGAAGAAGATAAAAGAGAAGATGGGAAAGGATTCCAAGTGAATGAATGATGTAGTATTATTGATAAATTTTAAAGAACAATGTTATAGACTTTATTTCTTATTGAAGGGTTTTGTGATGAATGATATTTTCATAGATTTTATTAATTAGCATGGGATATGATGGATTATAATGACAATAATTTAAATGTTTTGTTAGGGATTTTTTAAGGAATTTTTAGGGATTATTATTTTTTAGATTTTATGGTTTTTTATTATCTTTTATTATTTATTTTAATTTTTAGTTGGTTGGCCCGCMTAACCCATAACTCATTTTGGGTAGGTTGGGTCGGGGTTTTCCCAACCCACCAACCCAACGGGCTGGCCCGCCTAAAGGTGGGTTGGTGGTGGCCCAGCCAGTGGGTCGGTGGTTGGCCCATCTGACAGCTCTACTCCACTGTCCACCCTAACCTTTCTCAGTGAGAAAGAGCAAAAATTCGACAAAAAAACGCGGAAGAGAGAGGGAACTCAGATTAACACATTTCAATTTGAAGCAAACTCAAATGGCAATATCAGGAGATTTTAGGCTCTCTGTAGCGATAGGACCCTATTCGACTAATCCTCTAATTCACTGCTCATTTCCTCCTTCTAAGGTCCGCTTTTGCTCCCCTTTTTCCCTTTTATATCCGAAAATGTATTCTTGATTTTTCTGCTGTTTCTCCTTCTTTATTTGTTTTTTCAATCTTTTTGCTATGGAATTAGCTATCTGCCAAATGGGTTTTGTGTCTTGTTGTAATTCTGATGTGGTTTCTTTATTGCAAGCTAATCTTAGGTCCCCCAACCCGATATGGTTAACGTGTTCCCTTTCTGGCTTTTTGTCATTAATTTGATATTGTGGGGCTTGACATTAGAAAATATGWAGTTCCGGGTTTCCCCTTTATGTTTAATTTAATGATACATATTGCATCATAAATCGTGTTTAACACCATAGTTGTGTCGTTCCCTGACAATCTTGAACCTTTTTTGTAAATTTTCCATTTATGCGAGCCTCCAGAATAACAAGAGGCAATGAGTTTGTTGGGTTAAAAATATTCCATTTGAAGCAAGCTATCGAGTCTTTAACACAGWAACTGGCCTTCGTGTTGTGGAGATTTTATGCTCATAATTGTRCAATTTTTYGCTAATTATGCCTAGATTTCATCTGTATTTTTACTRTTTGCTTGGGTTCGTAAGTTGTTTGGGAAGTCTTTGTCTCATCATTGTTGATCGTTTCTGTTTTACACTGTTCCTTCAAGGCTGGCCCGTAATGTAAGTTCAGGTTGATATTTCTTGGTTGCCCAAGTATATGTCATTTTGATGTGAATCATGCTTGTTTTAGAAAGATGTTAGATGTTCTTCTTTTCTTCCCATTTCCCCTCAGAATCTTCGAACGGCTGAACAAGTTTTAGTAGAAAAGAAAAAATGATCATATCAGTCTTATATTTTTATCATCCGCGTGGGAGGTTTTGCCTCTTCTTTTTGATAATATTTTTTTTCTTCCTAAATATAGGCAGCTCATAGTTTTTCTTATTCAAAAAGGTTGATGCAATGCGTGTCAAGTCATGTGACACTTTCCTGTGGCTTCTTTTAAGGAAATCAAAGTTAAGGGTAGCATGCACAAATTTAACACTTGGATCTTATGTGTCAATTGTTTCAATGGAGTGGAACTACAATGTATAATATTCCATGCAATCACAATTGTTACATTATTAACAAAGAAGTTTAATGTAAGGCGTTAGTTTTCTTTTTTAAGGAATCTGCCCCAAATAATTGGGATTGCAGTTTGCTTCTGGCCTTCTTTGGTARTGTAAAATTACATTGGATGTATTAATATATTTTTCCTGTGTAAATGATATTTACTTAGGGGACCGTCCTGGTAAAGTGGATGTAAGATACACTATCTTACAAATCTAAGGTGCGTGTTTAAATAAATGCAGGGGACCATATTTATGCAAAGAATGTATTAGCTACTGTTCAGTCAACGCTTTTCTGTATTTTAGTCGGAAAGCTATTTGTGAACACAGAATCAATACTGAAAATCTGAAACATGCAAAACAGGATATGAACAAAAATGGAAAACATAAACAACAAATGGATATAGGGACAGAAAAGATGAAAACTAATGAAGAAAAGGGTATGCACAAAATAACACTAAAAGGTGCTGGCAAACTTCAGATACTGGAGACTGCCACTTACCTTTTTTATTTCGGATTTCAGAGTGAATATTTTAGAAATTTTACTATTTGGGATGACAGTTATTTCCCACAGAAGTTGCATTCTTTGGAACAAATGTGAGGATGGTACTTTTCTGATGATCATTTGATTGTGCTCTTGTATCAGTTGTATGCATTTGCATGAATATTGTTATGCATGTTAAGTGAAATGGCCTTAAGTGATTTAGTTATCATGCAGCAGTTATTTGATAATGTTATAAGGTCAATGGCCATGTTCTAATCTGAGATTTGATGATTAATATATCATCGCGTTTGATGTCAACAAATCTCTGAAACCATTGCCAATCATGTTTGGTGCAAAAAAAAAAAAAAAAAAAAAAAGAGAAATATTCAGATTAATGCCACACAAGAAGACGAAATTTTTGTTGCTTTTATTCTTTTAATTGCAACAGCTTTCTAGCTAACATTATAATTTTTTTGTCACAGGTGGATTTTGGTTTCTTTCGTAATGGTAGATCTGGTGTCTCTGAGGCATTATTTCATATGTATTTGTCATCCTTGAACAGGGTTTAAGCTGGTTACAAGCATTATTTCACATATATGTCTGTCATTAAGTTCAGGCAATTTGATCTTATCTTAAAAGGAATTTATACTCGATGTCACCATTGAACTCAAATTCATATATGCTTGAAATTTTAGTATGATCATATGATCAAATGTTGAGACCAAAAACCATCCCAAAACCCTTTACAACTATCCTCCCCTCCTTCCACCAACACCTCAGAACCTTAACCACCAGGGCCGCGGCCGCCCCCACTACCACTACATCAACAATCCTAACTCTTCCTGGACCCACCAACCCCAGAACACCAGTAGACGAAGCTCATCTCCTTAGAGTCTGCACCATCCTCTACCAGCAACAATATTCTGCTGATGTCAAACTCCATAAGAGCCTTAGCAAGACAGGTTTCCACCTTACTCACGAATTCTTCCTCCAAGTCTGCAATAAATTTTCTTATTCATGGAGACCCGTCTACAAATTTCATCAGTTCATTCRAAGCCAACTCGATTTCTGCCATAACTCCACCACTTTCAACAAGATGCTGGATGTTGTTGGCAAAGCAAGAAATATTGATCTTTTCTGGGAGTTGCTTCAAGAAATTGGACAACGTCGGTTGGTTACTATTAAAACTTACATAACTGCACTAAAGGTATTAGCTTCTGCTAGGGAGTTGAAAAAATGCGTTGAGTTTTTTCATTTGATGAATGGGTTTGGTTATGTCTATAGTCTGGAGACATTGAATAAAGTGGTTGAGGTTTTGGGTTGTTCAAAGCTTGTTGTGGAGGCTCAGCATGTGGTTTTGAAGTTGAAAGATACTATTAGGCCAAATGGGATTACTTATAGGTGGTTAATTTATGGCTTTTGTGATGCTGGGGATTTGGTTGAGGCCTCGAAGGTCTGGAAYTTGATGGTGGATGAAGGCTTCGAGCCTGACGTTGAAGCAGTTGAGACAATGATGGAGGCCCTTTTCAAGACTAACCGCTATGCTGATGCACTGAAACTCTTTCAGTCAATGAGGGTGAAGAGGGTTGATTTAGGTGTCTCAACATACCGGCTTGTCATCAAATGGTTGTGTAAGAAGGGGAAGCTTGGGGAAAGTTATGTGGTGTTTGAGGAAATGCTCAGAAGAGGAATCTTTCCAGACAATGATACATTGGCATCAATAGTTTACGGCCTTATGAGTAAAGGAAGGCTGAGGGAGGCCTATAAAATTGTTGAAGGGATTGAAAAACCTGATATAAGTATTTATCATGGGATGATCAAGGGGCTTTTGAAGTTGAAAAGGCCAAGCGAAGCAACACAAGTGTTTAGGGAGATGGTAAAGAGAGGGTGTGAGCCTATAATGCACACATATATAATGTTGCTGCAGGGGCATCTAGGGAAGCGAGGAAGGAAAGGATCAGATCCATTAGTGAATTTTGATACCATTTTTGTTGGAGGATTGGTGAAGGCAGGAAAGTCATTAGAAGCTACCAAATATGTCGAGAGATTGATTAATAGTGGAGTTGAGGCGCCAAGGTTTGATTATAATAGGTTTTTGCATTRTTATTCCAGTGAGGAAGGTGTGGTCATGTTTGAGGTGATGACAAAGAAACTGAGGGAGGTAGGATTGTTTGATTTAGCTGATATATTCGTTAGATATGGGGAGAAAATGGCAACTAGGGATAGAAGGAGAAGCAGAACAGTTGAGCCATTAGAAGAAAGTTGAAGTTCTATTCTTTTTGCCAGATTTCTTGGTATGCATGCTGCTTAGATGCAAAACTGCGACTGATATTTCTTAGATCAGAAGAAGCCATAGGATAAGATKGATGTTTAACGGATGCATGTTACTTCAAAWGCATCTTCTGGAGAAGCTGAAGTTAATCTAAATTGAGCTGCAGCATCTACTTTTTATGGTTGAACTCGTGTTGCATCATAAAATAGATGCAATTAATAGAAGATGGTCATGTGAATTGTCAACTGAAGCTTGCAATGGCATTTTGGGTAATGAGTATAAAACTATGGTTTTCCAATCGCCAAAATGGGGATTGGATCATCTGCACTGGGCAATGAAATTGGATCCTTAAGCCATCTGCTGAGATGTATCATATTCGGGTCCTGAGGTAATTGTTAAGCTCTCCTATTTATCACCTCTTTGAGTTTGCACTATATCTTTTACATACCAGAAGAAAAAAGGCAGAGGAGCGAAAATAGCATAACCGGTGAAACTCCCTAAGCCAAKGGGAAACAAAATTTGATCTTGTTATAATTGAAGTATATGGTTTTCAGGATTTCCTTGTGCTGTCTCTACCTGTGGAGAAATTTGAAAGTCCAACTTGTTTAAATCTTCTCACTTCAGCATACAGCAGAATTTGTTGTGGTGTATTCTTATGTTATGTCATACATGTGTAGGGAATGGTTTTGTACCTTGATATTATTTCTGCTRACTTACTGTGATTGCATGACTGCTCATGTTTCCGGMTGAAATTATATTTCTTTGGTACACATTAARTGACAGTGCCTGATAGCTTATTTGATTCACCGTGTTGCCGCACCTACACATGCACAGTTTAGGATGTTGGTAAAGACTCCCAAGTGATTAATTAATTTGCAGTTGTTGGCTGATTACTTCCTAATCTATCTTCTGTAATAATGTTAACCAGCATTGCTCTAATTTAATATTCAACAGCTAAGTCTAGTCACAAGTAATGAAACTGAAAGGAACCATGAAATTAATGGTCTCTTCAGCGGTGRGTATCGGAATTGTTTGTTGARAACAAAAATGTTGTTAGTTTATAGCTCATAAATTGTGGTGGTTTTCTTCATGATAGATCTTTTGTGGCATCACAGTTAGATCTGCTGTGTCTAAGTCCAAATCTCCTCATGCTGTATTTTTTCGCAACAAGATGCACTGCGACTTGAAAAGACCTCTTGGGATCCTTGGAAGGTACAAGATGTCCTCAATTTCTGTTGGCCAGGGGATTGATCTTTTCCTACGCGGTCATGAATTTGGTAGGAAGATAACATTGCCATCTCCTASAACAAGAGGATCTCAAATGCAAAGATCGCCAAGCAATATTCAAAGTTGATCCTCTCCACWCATTGATGTGCTGTCAAGAATAATGAGGCCAAAAAGAAGATGCTAAGCCAATTCAACCGAGAGCCCGAATGATCTAGACCAAGGAAGTTCTCCAATGTGCATGGCCAGAACATCAAGAGGATGATCATGGTTGGGGAAATTCTGATTCTACCGATGTGAAGTTCCAATTGTACATTCCAAATGAAGAAGATAGTGATTTCAGCATGTGAAATTAGTTTGTATCTGGGCAAGAAACAGAAAAGCTAGGAGGGGAATTAGAAGTAAAAGATAGTTGTTTGCCTATACTTATTGTCTATCCAAAGAGCAAGCTTGTACTCTTGTATTCAAAATTCTTGTCCCTACTATTGGTTTGCTACTGCTTGTAGTCCTTGAAATGCAATATGGATTCATCTTTGTAAATACACGATGTTGAAGTAACATTAGGACCTGTATTGAAAAAAAAAAAAATATGATAAAGGATTCTGGATCAAAGTTTTTTTTGAAGAAGAGTGATGTTTTACATCCAAATTAAATTTATTAAAGTCGAATTTAAAATGATTTTATTTTTATAAGATCGGAGTAGTTTGATCAGTATAGAATATATTAAATATTCACACCAAAGAATTTCATTTATTGTCTATTTTCTTTCCAATTTCCAGGAAGTGTTTGTGTGGAAAATACTTTCTGGGTTTTTCTTTCTTTTTCTTTTGTTTTTTGGTTGTTTCCTTTAAAAATGCATTATGTGCATAATTAAATATTGAGAATATTGCATTGCTCTGGTACGTCGTCGCCGTCGTATCCTATGCAGCTTTAAAAAGCAATTCTTTTTAGTTGAGGTTCCGCCATTTTATCATTTGCATATAAATTCAAATAAAAGGGGGAAAGCTCGGTAACAAGCAAAGGCACTGCAAAATCTGCAGAGCAAGAGATGAATCGAGCGCCCTCTGAATTTGAGCAACCAATCCGAATTCGCGCGATGCCATTTCCAGGAATTCGATTGCTCCTCCAGACCAACCAATCTCCCTAAATTTCTTTCTTGGAACTTGTAAGCCATTCATATTTGTATAAAGAGTTAGCCAATGGATTTTGTAATTTTGCCTGCCATAGTTTGGTGAAGATTCTGGTGATACTTTCAGACTCTCTCCGATTATACGATGGGGAAAGCGGTGCAAAAGCTAAGAGCAGAAGCTTATCTACTGAAGCTGCACTTCTCGATTGTTGTTTTCAGAATGAGTCCTGTTGCTATTTCGGCTTGGTTCTGGGATTGGTTCAATTTGGCAGGTAAGTTCTCTCTATGTTTGTTATTGAAATTTTAGTTTCTTCACTACTTCTATATTTGGCTTTCTTCTTCTTAATTCCGATCAGTCTATGGGTAAAATTTAATCGTAATAGTGGGGAACGTATATACTGTTAAAGCGATTCAGGATCTTGTTAAAGGATCTGCTTTTTGTCTTTTTATTTTCTTATCTTTGGAAACATTTCCAGTGAGGTAGACATAAACAATACACACAACTTCACTGTGTCCGGACAATTTCTGTAGGTACATTGATTAAGCTGTCTGGAGATCATGGGTCAAATTGGCGCAAATCATCGATGATTTTACTCACATTGCTCGTTGAATATTCTGATCGACAAAAAGTAAGCCTTTTTTTTTGGTGAAAGAAAAAGAAACTTTTTTTGTCGTGCATGAACAGGTACTTGAAGTGCATGTTGGGTAAATGCACAAAACTTATAGTTCATGTGTGCTTCATCTTTGGACTAGAAAGCTAGAGTACAAACCCTTTTTTTTTTTTTTTTTTCGTGTGTTTGTGGTATTCCTTATACCTATATTTGAATTCAAGAGCATTATTTGGAAATGGGTACGGTTGATGGTGGCAAGTTTCATATACTAAATATATTTGCTATATTRTTTTGTTCTTACATGTATATGAGAAGTGACCTTTTGGGAATTTTTTCTGGCTTCATAGCGACTGCACTTTGTAATGTCTTCAGACTGATATATAAAGTAACTCTAAACAATATGTGGATGAATGGTTTTAATTGGATAAATACTGGGAAGCAATACCATGTTGCACACATTCCTATTGGTAATAATATGATGCTAATTCTCCAAAAACTTTTTGTCTTCCTTGGGATAACTGTTGGCTACCTATATTTGTTTCTGAAAATTGCCATAGGTCTTGTAATCACAACTGGTTGGGACAAAAAGATAATGTTTTGGGATGCACGCACAACAGATTCTGTTGGATGTCTAAACAATCTAAGTGATGAAGTGGAGTCTATGTCGCTTAATGGGTTTCAGTTGATGATCGCTGTTGGGACATCAGTATACACGCATGACCTGCGCAATCTTCAATCAGTTCAAGCAAAAGAATCATTAATGGATATTCGACTAAAGTGTGTCCGTCCAATTCTTGATTCTGCAGGTACTGTAACAGCAGTCGGGTAATCATCATGTTAGTAMTTCATGTTTTGCATGCCAAACTTGTAACTTGAGATAACCTCACCGAGACTTGTTATCTTTCAATTTGTTTTAAAGAAAACCTTTTGAGAACAAGTAGATTTGCCTCATTGCATTCCCCTTTCATATTTTCAGATATCCCAGATTGATTATTCTTGTGAATATTAGTAGGCTTTTACTTTTCCACATTTACCTCTTTATGCTGATTTCTTCGGATGAAACCTCTACTGAGTTTTAGTTTCTGGATATAACAACATGAATAGCCTATCCTTGCAGGGTTTGCRGTTGGATCATTTGATGGACGGGTTGCTGTGGAATATTTCTCCAAATCCAACTCAGGAAGTGAAGGGTGGGCATACATTTGTAGGCAAACTCTAATGAAAATTGTTCATGAAATTTTCACTTTTTGTTTCCTGCTTTCTTCAAAATTTTCATAGAATAATTTTGTAGTTTCAGACTTCAAACTGCTTAAGTTATCTAAATGAACATTAATACACCCTGGAAGAGCTAGTTTCTGGTTGTGAGCATCCCTAGTCATTATAACATTTTCCAGAATGCTGCATAACTTCGTTTTTTAGTGGAAATTCAGTTTTCTCCTTTTTCATAAAAGATGTGGTAAAAGACATCCTTTCTTTATTAATTTTCTACAGCTATGCTTTTCGATGTCATCCAAAGGGAAAGGAAGGAAGGCATCATCTTGTCACAGTGAATGATATTATATTCAGTCCATCGTATGTGTTCCTTTTCTCTCGTTTTATGCTTATGAGGTAGAGAAAGAAAATATATTTTCTTCGGCTGAAGTGTATGATTTGCACCTGTCATATCTATTCTCAGCTTATCTGGTGTCTTTGTTACTGGTGATAATGAAGGCTATGCTACTATATGGGATGCTCGGAGCAAGAAAAGGCTATTTGAGGTACATTGGTGACTTTTCTCTGAGTCATTTTGAGTCATACGCTTCCATTAAAATCAACTCAGTAGATGATTAACAACCCATGGCTAATAGTTTCTCATRCACTGTTTTGAGAGTATTCCTTGGTTAATAATTATGCTTATCTTGCATTCTAAGGCATAAGAAGTGAAATTTGWGGTCACTAGTTTCTAGTATCTTCTCTGGAATATATTATTAAGATGTGTATAATATGTTACTAGAAAAGAATCAACGTCATTTTGACTTTAGAATTTGCAGTATTTGGTTTGATATAGCAGTTTATATTCTGGAAAAGTTATGTACTTTTCCAACATGGATTACATTACAATCATGGCTTCCTAGTTTAGGTCACCCATGACATACAATTTATTTCATATTTGTTCACTATCTTCTTGAAAGTTTGAGGGTGTTTATGTTTTGTCAGCATCAAGGGGACTTGCTAAAGATTTTTGCCTTCCAAATGTAAATCTGCTCATTTGTATATCTATTTTGTGCTAATTTCTATTTCCAATATCTTTCTTTACCTTGGGCAGTTTAACTTGGCCTTTCTGTGTCTCAGTAATTCATGGTGTACTATGTACATTTTGCTTAGGTTTTGACCACTTCACTCTTTTTAGTTACCTAGATATCCCAACAGTGTTGTCTCGCTTTCTTATAACCATGAAGGTTCAGTGCTGGCAGTTGCAACAAGTTACTCATACCAAGACGCAAACGAAAGGTTAGTAAGTCTCATAATTTCGTCCATAGAGTAGGGCTAATGAAATTTACCAGATGGTCGGGAGAGGGCAACAATTCCATTTGTAGTATTAGTTCATTTGGACTTCTAGGCCTTGTAAGTTGCAACTTCATTACATGAATATGTGATCCATATGTATAGGCTATGTTTCTCCAATAATATGTCCTGAGATCTTATTGTGGGTTTTACCTGCCTATGCCATTGCTAGTCATATCAAGTGTCAGTATATAACTATTTTAGGCATTTATCTAAAACCATCTAAGTTGATGCCTCTCATTTGATGCTGTCAATGACTGTTGTTTGCTCCTGAAATAAAAGAATATGACTTACAATTTGATGTTATTTTCATTTTGAGCATTTAGATTTTATCGAGTTCTATTTCCTTCTTGCTCACTAGGAGACAGTATACTGATCTTTATAAATAGCTAATGGCGTATGCTTAATGCTGCAAATGTGGCGCAGTTTTCTGTTCTAACAATCAAAGATGTTCAATTGACTTGAGGTGTGCATTTTGCTATGTCAGAGATGAACAGCCTCAGATATTCATGCATGAACTGAATGACTGCTCCATTGGATCGTTTTCTGCTGGAAGGCGAYGGTAGGATTAAAGGTCTGTACAACGAGAAAATCCATGGTGATTCTCAAGCCTGGGGACTTTCAGCTACCCCATCAATCAAAAAGGCTAATTTTCTGCTCGGAAGACCGTCTTGTAAGTTACTAAGGTTCAAGTCTAGTAGTTCTGTTAGCTGGTAGGATACAGATGCTTCAGGATGCATCCTCTGAGATCACTTTAGTAGAACGATCAGAGCTGGTGTTMGTACTACAAAAGGGTCCAGAATACTCGAGCACAAGATGGAATGACGCATGGTTTGGACATGGMAAAAATGAGTTGACAAATTACTCATTTTTCAGTTCAAGCTTGACTCCAACAATAGCAATTGATGTCGTTCACGTAAAAAAACTCTAAGCCAGGGTGAGTAAAATGCTACCATCTGTTGTATTGGATAGCTTGTTCTCATATGCACTCGCGTGTAACTTTTAAGATCTCCTTTTTATTTGCGTATTTCTCATTGTACTCATATGTATAGTATTTTATAAAATTATTTATTTCCTTAGAAAAAGAAATAAAAATAATATCGATTCTTAAGGAATCATCACAATTTTATTTTATTTTATCATCATTATTATTACCATTTATTTGTTGTAGAGTTACCATAGTTAATTGATCTTGCAAATAAATACTTCATAATTATATAATTAAAAATGTTATTTGGGATAAGAGAATAAATTATGACGTGAAGTGCACTTTTTCATATTCTACTTTTAAATATTGAATCATTAATGCCATTACTATTTGACAATTCAGTCGGAATKTTAATGTCAATCCTAATCTTTCGGAGCTGAGAAAGAGCAAAAATTTAACAAAAAAGGGAGGAAGAGAGAGGAACCTAGCATATTTCAATTTGCAGCATATCCACATGGATCCGGATATCTGAAAATGTGAGAGCCTCTGCAGCAATGGACCCTATCGGACTAATTCTCTAATTCGTTGCTCATCTCCTCCTGAGGTCCGATTTTGCTCCCCTTTTCCCTTTATGTTCGAAAATCTTCTTGATTTTCTGTTGTTTTCTTTCTTTATTTGTTTTCCAATCTTTTTGGAAATTAGCTATCTGCCAAATGGGTTTTGTGTCTTGTAGTGATTTTGATTCGTGGTCTTTATTGCAAGTTTATTTTAGCTCTTCCAAATTGATATCCCTAACGTGCATAACTTTTTTTTATTTTTTATAATTAATTTAATACGTAAGACTTGACATTAAAACATATGAAGTTTTGAATTTCTCTTTAGAGTTTAATTTAATCATATATATTGCATCATAAATTGTGTTTAAAACCATATTGTGTCATTGCTCGGCAATTTTGGATCTTTTTGGTAATCTTTCCATTTATGCCAGTCACCATAATAATGAGAGGCAGTGAGTTTTCATCCATTAAAAATATTACATTTGAAAAAAATTATCGAGTCTTTAGAAAAGTAACTGACATTCGTGTTGTGGAAATTTATGCTCGTAGTTATGCAATTACCATTAACGATGCCCAAATTTCATCTGTGTTTTTACTATTTGCTCATACTTGTACTATATAAAATTATTTGTTTCCTTAGAAAAGGAAGTATTGAAGTCAAAATTTTATATATATATATAATTAAGTGTTAAAACCTAATGATGGTAACTTTACGATGTAAATGGTAATAATAATGATGGTAAAAAATATAATTATTCTTTTTTCTTTTCGACTAAATTATTTAATAATTATATAATTGAGGATGCTATTTAAGATAAGAGAAAAAAATTACGATGCGAAGTGCATTTTATCATATTCTATTTCTAATATTGAATCATTAATTACTATTTTATAATTCGTTTTAAATTTTAGTATAGGACTGTGAAAATGAATTGGGCCTATTTGACCAACCCAACCTGCTTAAAAAAAAAAAAAAAAAGTGGGTTGGATTGGGAAATTCGTAACTCATTTAAAGTCGGGCCGGATCGCAGACCAGCCAGCAAAGAAAATAAAAAATTCCTCAATTCAATTGCAACCTCATTCCTAAATTCTAGTAAAATCCAATATTCCGAATTCGACAACAGATTCATCACGCGCACACGCCGGTCAATTTCCGCAAGCTCTCCGACCGCCACCGTCTTCCTTAAGCTCTCCGGCTGCCAATCCTTCTTGCTGCTTGTTGCTGCCTGTTCCGGCCAGTGTCTGGCTCAGCTCTTGCCTCTTTCTCTCTCAGCTTTCTTGCTACTATCTCTTTAACTTGATTGCTTACTGCAACTGTAAGTCAATTTTCTTCATCTCTTGCTATTTTCTTTTGATTTCACTGCTGGTTAATTTGAATATATAGACTGGTCTGGTTACATAACCAGACATATGGGCTCGTTCGCTTTATATTTCAGTTTTTTATATCAAAAAACGGTSAGAGTAGACTAAACCCCAATTTCAAGGTAAGGTGGTTCCTCTATTACCGTATAAATATCTAGAGATGGAAAGTAAAGGGCTTGTTGTTTTAAGAAAATACATAGCAGATTTGCAGTTCTGGGTTGGTCCATCATCTGASAGGTCTACTCCACTGTCAACCCTAACCTTTCGCAGTGAGAAAGAGCAAAAATTCAACAAAAAAACGGGGAAGAGAGAGGGAACTCAGATTAACACATTTCAATTTGAAGCAAACCCAAATGGCGATATCAGGATATTTGAGGGTCTCTGCAGCAATAGGACCCTATCCGACTAATCCTCTAATTCGCTGCTCATTTCCTCCTTCTAAGGTCCGCCTTCGCTCCCCTTTTTCCCTTTATATTTGAAAATTTCTTCTTTATTTTTTTGCTGTTTCTCCTACTTTATTTGTTGTTCCAATCTTTTTGGTATGGAACTGGCTATCTGCCAAATGGGTTTTGTGTCTTGTTGTAGCGGGTTCTTTATTGCAACCCCTGCTTAGCCCTCCCAACCCGATRTGCCTAAGGCGTTCCCTTTCTGGCTTTACGTGATTATTTTGATATTGTGAGGCTTGACATTCGAAAATATGTAGTTCTGGGTTTCTCCTTTATGTTTAATTTAATGATACATATTGCATCATAAATTGTGTTTAACACCRTARTTGTGTTGTTCCTTGGCAATTTTGAATCTTTCTGGTAATTTTTCCATTTATGCCAGTCTCTMGAATAAGGAGAGGCAGTTAGTTTGTTGGGTTAAAAATATTGCATTTTGAAACAAGTTATCGAGTCTTTAACAAAGTAACTGGCCCTCGTGTTGTGGAGATATATGCTCGTAGTTGTGCAATTGCCACTAAATATGCCCAGATTTCATCTGTATTTTTACTATTTGCTTGGGTTGGTAAGTTGTTTTMGAAGTCCTTGTCTCATCATTGTTGATCGGTACTGTTTTACACTGTTCTTTCAAGGCTGGCCCGTAATGTAAGTTCAGGTTGATATATCTTGATTGCCTGAGTGTATGTAATTTTGGTGTGAATCATGCTTGATCTAGAAAAATGCTAGATGTTCTTCTTTTCTTTTCCATTTCCCCCCTCAGAATATTCAAACAGCTGAACAAGTTTTAGTAGAAAAGAAAAAATTATCATCAGTCTTATATTTATCATCCGCGCGGGAGTTTTTTGCCTCTTCCTTTGATAATATTTTTTTCTTCCTAAATATAGGCAGCTTATAGTTTTTCTACTCAAAAAGTTGATGAAATGTGTGTCAAGTCATGTGACACTTTCCTGTGGCTTATTTTAAGGAAATAAAAATTAAGGGTAGCATGCATAAATTTAACACTTGGATCGTATGTGTCAATTGATTCATTGGTGGGGAACTACAATATACAATTTTCCATGCTATCACAATTTTTACATTATTAACGAAGAAGTTTAAGGTAAGAGGTAGTTTTATTTTTTTAAGGAATGTGCCCTAGATAATTGGGACTGTAGTTTGCTTCTGGCCTTCTTTGATAGTGCAACATTACATTTGATGTATTAATATATTTTTTCTATGTAAATGATATTTACTTAGGGGAACATCCTGGTTAAGTGGGTGTAAAATACACTATCTTACAAATCTAAGGTGCGTGTTTAAATAAATGCAGGGGACCATATTTATGCGAAGAATGTATTAGGCTACTGTGCAGTCAATGTTTTCCGTATTTTTGCAGGAAAGCTATTTGAGAACATAGAGTGAATACTGAAAGTCTGAAACATGCAAAACTGGAGAATATATAAAACTGGAAAACTTAAACAACAAATAGATATGGCGACAAAAATGATGAAAAAATAAATGAAGAAAAGGGTATCCACCAAATAAGACTGAAAGGTACTGGCAATCTTCAGATACTGGAGACTGCAACTTACCTTTTTATTTCGGACTTCAGAGTGAATATTTTAGAAATTTGACTATTTGGAAAGACAGTTATTTCCCACAGAAGKTGCATTCTTTGGAACAAATGTGATGGTACTTTTCTGATGATCATTTGATTGTGCTCTTGTATCAGTTTATGCATTTCCATGGATGTTGTCAWGCTTGTTAAGTGAAATGGCCTTAAGTGATTTAGTTATCATGCAGCAGTTATTTGATAATGTTGTAAGGTCAATGGCCAAGTTCTACTCCGATATTTGATGATTAAAATATGACCGCGTAATTGATGTCAACAAATCTCTCAAAACCATCTTGATCGTGTTTGGCCCAAAAAAGGGAAAATTCAGATYGTGTTGCAGAAGAAATTTTTGTTGCTTCTATTCTTTTAATTGCAACAGCTTTTTAGCTAACATTATAACTTCTTCTTCTTCTTCTTCTTCTTTTTTTTTTTTTTTTTTTTTTTTTGGGGTCACAGGTGGATTTTGGTTTCTTTCGTAATGGTGGATCTGGTGTCTCTGAGGCTATTCCTAAATGGTCTCGTGCAGTTAATGGCAATAATCTGCGCTGTCATACCAAACAACCTCTTGCAATGTTTGGAGAATATAGCCAAGATCTTGATCTGTTTTTACATAATGCTATAAACATGAACTTTTTTGAGCGGCTGAATTTGGCTTGGAAGATAATATTTCCATCTCCTGCAACACGAAGGAGYTCCAATGCAAACATTGCCAAGCAGCGCTTGAAGATGATCCTCTTTTCCGATCGATGTGCTGTCAGTGACGAGGCAAAGCAGAAAATAGTGAGCAATATAGTGAATGCTCTATCTGATTTTGTGGAGATAGAATCACAGGATAAAGTTCAACTTAGTGTCTCAACAGATCCAGACCTCGGGACTGTCTACTCTGTCACAGTGCCTGTTCGACGCGTGAGACCAGAATATCAAGAAGATGACCCGACTGGAACGATTACAAATATCGAATACAAAGATACTGGAGAAAGTTCTGGTTCTGTTGATGTCAAGTTCGACTTTTACATTCCCAACGAAAAATTCAATGATTTCCGCATGTGAAACAAGGTTTTACCCAAACCAGAAACAGAGGAGGGATCGTGCAACTAGAAGCAAACAAATATTCATTCCCAAAGTGCTGATTGTGGTTGCTTTTGTCTTGGGGTTCATCTACCTTTTGGAGCAACCTGTAGACTTTGTATATAGCTGAAATTTCTTGCTAGGCGGTTGTTGGATACTACTACATTTTAAAATTTTGCATCTGGAGCAGCTATTTCCGAGCTGTGTGTCCAAGCTTTTTGGCATAGTTTGAATTCTAATTGAAAATGTATTTTGGATCTTCTTTATAACATTGATCGATTTTGTTAATGATTTGTGCAAGGTACAGTTTTCAACGATGTTAATGTCGCATACCTACAGGAAAGGTGACAGGCATATGTCCGACCCTCTTCAGCTTTCTTAAATTTCTTGAAGATATCCGTCTGCATTGCAGTCCCTTTTCTAACCAATGAAAACAAAATTACCTGAAAGTGCCAAGCTTGCACTATAAATCTTCGATTGGCAAAAGATAATCTGAAAGTTAAAAGACATCCTTGAACAGGATTTAAGCTTTTTACAAGCATTGTTTCACACATATGTCTATCATTAAGTACAGGCAATTCGATCTTATTTTAAAAGTAAATTATATTCGAATTCACCATTGAACTCAAATTCATATAAGCTCGATCATGGGCGGAGCTTGAAATTTTAGTATGATCATTGTGAGCAAATGTTGAGACCAAAAACCATCCCAAAACTCTTTACAACTATCCTTCCCTCCTTCCACCAACGCCTCAGATCCTTAACCGCTGGGGCCGCGGCCGCCTCCGCTACCACTACAGCCACAAACCTACCTCTTCCTGGACCTACCAACCCCAGAACACCAGTAGACGAAGCTCATCTCCTTAGAGTCTGCACCATCCTCTWCCAGCAACAATATTCTGCTGACATCAAACTCCACAAGAGCCTTAGCAAGACAGGTTTCCGCCTTACTCACGAATTCTTCCTCCAAAGTCTGCAATAAATTTTCTTATTCATGGAGAACCGTCTACGAATTCCATCAGTTCATTCAAAGCCAACTCGATTTCGGCAACAACTCCACCACTTTCAACAAGATGTTGGATGTTGTTGGCAGAGCAATGAATATTGATCTTTTCGGGGAGTTACTTCAAGAAATTGGACAACGTCGGTTGGTAACTATTAAAACTTWCATAACCGCAGTAAAGGTATTAGCTTCCGCTAGGGAGTTGAAAGAATGCGTTAAGATTTTTCATTTGATGAATGGGTTTGGTTGTCTATAGTCTGGAGACATTGAATAAAATGGTTGAGGTTTTGGGTCGTTCAAAGCTTGTTGCGGAGGCTCAGCATGTGGTTTTGAAGTTGAAAGATACTATTAGGCCGAATGGGATTASTTATAGGTGGTTAATTTATGGCTTTTGTGATGCTTGGGATTTGGTTGAAGCCTCGAAGGTCTGGAACTTGATGGTGGATGAAGGCTTCGAGCCTGACATTGAAGCAATTGAGACAATAATGGAGGCCCTTTTCAAGACTAATCGCTATGCTGATGCACTGAAACTCTTTCAGTCAATGAGGGTGAAGAGGGTTGATGATTTAGGTGTCTCAACATACCGGCTTGTCATCAAATGGTTGTGTAAGAAGGGGAAGCCTGGGGAAAGTTATGTGGTGTTTGAGGAAATGCTCAGAAGAGGAATCTTTCCAGACAATGATACACCGTCATCAATAATTACGGCCTTATGAGTAAAGGAAGGCTGAGGGAGGCAGGCCTGTACAACGAGAAAAGCCATGGGTGCTTCTCAAGCCTGGGGACTTTCAGCTACCCCATCAATCAAAAAGACTAATTTTCTGCTCGGGAGACCTTCTTGTCAGTTACCAAGCCTCAATTCTGGTAGTTCTCTTAGTTGGCAGTATACAGATGGTTCCGGATTCATCCTCTGAGATCACTTGTAGTAGAACGATCAAAGCTGGTGCTAGCACTAMAAAAATGTCCAGAATACTCGAGCACAATATGATATGACGCAGGGTTTGGACATGGCGAAAACGACTTGACAAATCAYTCATTTTTCAGTTCAAGCTTCACTCCAAAAATAGCAACTGATGTCGTTCACGTAAAAAACTTTAAGCCAAGGTGAGTTAATGCTATCATGTGTTGTATTGAATAGCTCGAGTGCATTTTTTGAGATCTCCTTTTTATTTGTGTATTTCTTTTTGTACTCGTATGCATAAAGTCCAAACTTGCCCTGTTCCACTGAAACTAGGACTGATCTTAGAGCATGCAACCTCTCACCGATTTTCATTTCATGATTGCCATCTTGTTGGCTCTTCTTGTTTAGTTTTTGTGATTACCAGAGCTAATGCTCCATTAGGCTTATTTCAGAAAGAGTCTGTAATATGAACTTACTAATAGTTTTCTGTAAACTTTGTTGTTTGAGTAATCTTCACTCTATAGGTGTTCTGAGGATGCTTTCCCAACTGCCAGATCTTCTGGGAAGTCTGTGTCATTTTGAGGGCATATTTAGATCCATTATTCTCATGTTTCATGACCTAAATTAGTACACTTTTGGTATTTAAAAAAAAAAAAATGAAGTATTTTCTGTCTAATGTTTAGAGAGGAAAATCTGCAGATCAATTTTCAACTTCTGTACTAAGAATTAAGTACTCGATGATGAGTTATCAACTCATATATAGGAATAATGGACAGGATTTGGATGCTCTTGAAGTTGTTCTATGAAGTTAGTTGATTTTTGTTTCTTTCTTTAAATAATTTAAAGGAAAAAGCTAAAATGGGTCTATCTATAGAATAAGAGTACTTGATTCGTGAAGCAACCAGTTTTGCGGGGTGAAAATGAGAAAAGGGTAATGAGGAAAAAATAAATAGATATATAAAAATATGATGAATCAAGGCAGCCATGGTCTTTCAACTTGACAACTTCCCCAGTTAGTTTCAAATGAGNTCTTGTCTCGTGCATAAAATTAATTTTAGCTTTTTATTTTGATTCATTGTCGAATATGAAATGATTTACATGATGTTATCATAAAATTTTATTATGATGAATCAAGGCAGCCATGGTCTTTCAACTTGACAACTTCCCCAGTTAGTTTCAAATGAGSCCCCCCTGCACATTACAAATTCCTTTTGGCGATTCTTTCTTGTCTCGTGCATAAAATTAATTTTAGCTTTTTATTTTGATTCATTGTCGAATATGAAATGATTTACATGATGTTATCATAAAATTTTATTATACTTAATTCAATAATAATAAAAAATTTAAAATAAAAATTGCACCTAAATTAGTGATTTTGCATTTTTGTTCCACGTAATTTTTTATTATTGAGTTTATGTATAACTTATTCTTATTGGCCAGTAAACTAAGACCTCCTCATTAAACGTTACCTCGTGAAGAGAAAAAATATTATTCCTTGTATCAAAAATTGAATGTTCAAATCTCCAATGTCTAAAAATAGATGTCCACTTTATTAAAATAAACTAAAAGTTCATTTATTCTTGACAATTAAACTTATTAGTTTAAAAGATATAATTAATAAAAAAGTTCAATAAACTTGGTTATAATAACTCAAATATCATATAAAAAATAGCTATTTGAATAAATTAAATTTGATTAGGATCTCACGAAACTCAAAGATTATGTGGTCATTAAACTCTGGGAAGGAAATAGATTTTGCAGTGACATGTGTCTTTTGATGTTGAATTTTATTTCTAAAAATAGAAGGAAAGAATGTTTTGAGTTAAAATGCGGGACCATTGCAACAATCTTGTTGMGAAATGCAGGCTAGCATTTCTCATTATTCGRGTATTCCSGGKTGGGGGCGACTAATGAGTCACCCAGTGGGAGTGAGAGCGAGTTATTGAGTCGTATAGAGATTCTCTTTCCCCTCAGGTACAGCGTCGTTTCAACGCAATCGCCCAAAAATATCTATCCTTTTATCCAACGGCTGAGAATCCATCCGGATTCCATCGCTACTTCGGAAAAACCCTAAAAACTCCCCATTTGCGCACCACCTTATAAAAGCCTACGCTCMCACTYRTCGTCGGTCTCTGCWYCCTTTTCTTTACTCTYCCTTTCTCTCTCTGCTTGTCAAAATCTCTTAGTTCTCTTTTTCCTTCGAAGCTCTTGCGAAGAAAACAACCATGTCGGACGAGGAGCACCATTTCGAGTCCAAGGCTGACGCCGGAGCTTCGAAGACCTACCCTCAGCAAGCCGGCACCATCCGCAAGAACGGTTACATCGTTATTAAAGGCAGACCTTGCAAGGTTACGATTTTTTTCTTTTTTCTGCTGTTTGTATGAAATTTAATCTCAAGTATCTCTATTTCCATGACGAGATTTGTAGTTTTAGATTATAGCATGTTCTATGTGTAATTGACCTTCTGGTTATGGATTTTTTTTCTTTTGTCTTAGACGAAATTCGTTTTTTTTTTTTTTGTGGATTGATTGTTGTTGACTCGGTTCGAGTGGTTTTTGCTATCTTGATGTTGTATTTTGGAATTTAACACTGAATTAGTAGGATATATGGTTCCGGTGATTCACTAGAAAAGGTCTAGTTAAGTGACTTTTTTGGGAAYGAAATGAACCGTTTCATGTGTATTGATGCACTTATATGTGAACGAGGTTGTAGTTATACGAGACACCAATTGAYTCTGTAGTTTAGATAGGCGCAGATCTGGATAGGTTGCGACTTTTATGTGTTTATGCTTGTGGTCGTAGAAGTTGGGGAGATCCGTTGATATCACAGGCGATAATTTGGAAAAATAATAAAGTTTGCTAGTTTATTTTGTTTTACGTTCTAATTTGGATTCTTGGTACGAGATGGATAACTTGTATGGTTATCGGACCATTTAAGTAATATGTGCCCGCGTATCTGTTTGGTTTCTTTCCTAATAATTTGGATTAATGAGTTTCACGTCGCTCATGATGAAAATTCAACTTAAAAGTTTATGCAAATTAAAAGAGGAGATATCCATCTAATGTGTGTTCTTYTACTTCGATCGTTACGATGTCATTGAAAGTAAATTCCTTAGGTTTACTCGTAATTTGAGACTTTGTATGCTGCCTTGACTGATAGTTCTTGCAATGGAAGGTTTGGAAGATGTTAAGGAACTCTTGTCTGGAAGAATTCAGCTTTTTATGCTCAGGAAAATGATCCTGCCTTTTCATTTGCATGGTCATGTGCTAACTTCTGGTCCTGTTGGCAGGTTGTGGAAGTTTCGACTTCCAAGACAGGCAAGCACGGGCATGCCAAATGTCACTTTGTCGGGATTGATATCTTCAATGGGAAGAAGCTTGAAGATATTGTTCCCTCTTCCCACAACTGTGACGTAAGTTATACTGTTCGCTGATATTCATAGTGAAATTAGCTTATGTTCTTTTTAACTTCTTACCATTTTAAGTGTTCCATATCKGTAGGTTCCCCATGTCAACCGTGTTGACTACCAGCTTATTGATATCTCTGAGGACGGCTTTGTATGTGCACTTCCCCTTGTTGGTTTCTTATTGACCTTGTGAAGTGCAATCTGATATTCTTAAAACATTGCAGGTTAGCCTGCTCACTGAAAATGGAGAAACTAAGGATGACCTGAGGCTCCCAACCGATGAGAATCTGCTTAAACAGGTTAGTGTTGCTAAGTTGATAATGGGAATTGGCGTTGACATTTTTTTCTCTTAGATTCAAGATTTCTGATATGTATCTTGCTGAATAGAACTTTTAAAGCACGAGTTTTTTTTTTTTTTCCCTCTTAGACACTCTTAATAGTTTTCAAGCAATTCTCCATAAATGGCGATATATTCATGTCTCTGCAATGGCTAGTATTATGACAAATAGTAAATTGAGCTTGATGACGTCAGATTGGAACTTTGTCTTGTTCGTAGCTGATTTTTCATATTGGGTTTCAGCAATTATGAATTTGCACGAGTCTTTTTTCTTTTGTATAACTTGCCTCTCTGGTTGGAATGGCCCAGATCAAGGATGGATTTGCTGAGGGAAAAGACTTGATTGTGTCAGTGATGTCATCGATGGGAGAGGAGCAGATCTGCGCCCTCAAGGATATTGGTCCAAAGTAAACTGTATCTGGCAGATTACTCGAGGCTTCTATATTTCATATTGGGATAGACCTGTTATTAACATAGTGTCTGAGGGAGGATCATGAACCACCATATTTCCTTTTTATCTTATCTTTAGGTACTGGTGTATGGGCTCAAGAGTTTTTATGGTTTTAGTTGTTGGTTAATATTGTTACATTTGGTTACTGTTTGAATCATGTCTGGTCATTTGTGTGGGGAAGAAATTACTGGTGGTGACAAGTGTATACTTATAAGCACTCAACTGTTGTGGAGATGCGAAACTTTCTTCATTCTCTGTTTAATGAACAAATGAATTGATTCTCCTCAGCTTTCCTCTTAGTATTTTGTTATTGAAAACGTGCTTGTGACCAATGCACTGAGTTATGGTGCTCCTAGCATTTACTGTGCTACGGTGCTGCCTGTCGATTGCTAGTTTTACTTTTTCTTTAATCGTGGCGGCTGTACTATGCCTGTGATTGTAGCGTTCTACGGCAGAGGATGAGACACGTTTTAAGTTTCATTTTTTCCCATTCCTTCGAAGGTGTCCAACTGATATTTTGGGGATTTCACTGGTTATTTCCTGATGGTACTTCCTGTGGTGGTGATTATGCTACAGCAAACATGATTGAGAACCTGGGATTGATTCTCCGGAGTAAAAAACATTAAATGCTCTTGAACATTTCGTCTTGAGAGATAATATTGTCGGAACCCCGTGGAGGAAAGCCATCTGTGGCCTGAATCTCATTATAAAGGWGTTAGAGGAATGTATGTTTTAAGCATGCATATTGGTTATGKTCCATGAGGCAGAAAGAACGASTTYCCCCTGCAAATTCCAAAATGTTTCGACTGTTTGAACTTTCATACAAGAATATGTTGTGGATCAGTAGTATCTAAATTCAGCATATATAATAACAAAAAATCGACCTGTCTGCYACTCGGATTTCTCATCAGTGATCGTTATTTCGTATATCAGGTTAGTCAACCTTCTAAATGATTAGGCAGTGATTTGCCTACTTCACAAGTCTTATAATTGTCCCAAGCCAGTCTTCAGGTATGCTGTGTTTTAGGCTTCCAGTTAGGGCTGTCATTGAATGCTCTGTTGCTGCCTGTGTAACCCAAAATATTAGTGACAAACATTGACCTGCAAGTTAAAGTGGAGTAGAAGATTTACCTTGACGATGTATACATCAATTCCCAGTTTTGCGATCATTGCCGCTTCAGATATCTTGGTCATCATCCCTCCAGTTGTGTCATGAGCTGCTACCGTTATCTCAACTGTCAGCGTACCACAAGAACTATCAAAATTTTGTTATTAATTTGGATGAACATTCAAGAATTCTTTTCACRGGAAATAAGTTTAATCATAAGGAGTGACAACAGAAAATCATCAACAGTTCCCAAGGGTTATATATTCAACAGTTGTAAATACATAGACTTTTAGTGATTGAACAACATAACTTTCTGGATTACTTGCTAACTGCAAAGGGAAATTTCATATTTTACTAACCTTGCTTCTTTACATCTTCCAAAGTTGGCTTCACAACGGACCAGTTACCATCTTCATGCACAGCTGTTATTGTGGAGTATCAGTCATCTCAGTTCCAACTGAACATTAGCAAGTATCACAAAAAGACCTGGTGTAAAGTCTGCACAAACCTATTTCCCTAAGAAGTACAGCACCAGGTTCTGTTGGTGGACGGTCATATACCCCAAGGACATCAGTCTGGAGTCAACTTTGTAAAGGATATGAATGAGATTCAACCACAGAACAAAACATATGAAGGTTCATCAGGCATATGCCCATTTTTTTTCTTCTCTCCTCATGTATGATTCCAGTGAAGCATCATGTAAACAAATTTGATAAATCAATACGCCTTTTGAGATTATATATTCCAGCTACATGTCAACAGTTGAATCTAGAAAAGATTGACCCTCATTGTTTTGACAGCTTACTCAGGCATGCGAAARATTACCCACTACCGTGACATAAGAATTGATTCAATGAGCAAAATTGTGGATACAAGAAAAACAACAAAGTCAGGCTTCAGTTCTGCYGCCAGATAACGTATGATAACATCTCCACTTAATATGGTGCAGTCCTGATTCAGGGAATGAGTAAGTGCATATCAATCTAACTGAATTTTCAATCCACATACAAWGGGATCAAACCTGTGAAGAATCAAGCACTGCATCTCCATGGAGCACCTAATTCATAAACAATGAATATCACATTATTCCTGCATTCTGTGATAGGTCACAAGAAGGTCAAGAGTCTTAAGGACTACAACCTACTATTGTATCCCAATGATCTAATCAAGTGATTATTGTCATCAATAAAACTATAAAATGATTTTGGAATGAGCTGAGCCAAAGAAAAATAGGTTATACTCTAATACAGGTCTATCTTGGCTGCTGGTTGTGTGATTTATTTGCCTGAATAAGGTTCGTGAATATATTAGCAAAGGTCACTACAAGAATTAGGCACAAGTTCACAAAAGGGTAGTGGTTAGTCTGATCTTAAATTTTGCATTACATATTTAACTTGGGAATGTAGAAGTTATACAATGACTGGGAGAATAAACAGGGCATAATTTGATGACAAGTTTCACGCTAAGAGACTAAAGCTCCAAAATTTGAACTTACAGGTAGGAAGCCCGAATCAATAGCATTGACCACCATAGACGTGTCAGCTTCTGCAAGCTGTAAAAACATACTAGTGAGGAATAAAGKACAAGTGATTCTACTCCAGTAAACTATAGATACAAAAAGAACAACTAATAAATACTACTGAAATGAGCATGGCTGATTAATTCATAGTCTTTTAAATGCAATTCTAACATTTCTTTTGCAAGTTGACCAACCACAGGAAAATGGAGACATTCCAATAGAATGAATACCCTCTGAAAAAAAAAGAAAGAAAACAATGTCAGATGAAGGTCCAATCTCAATGATGATGCACAGACAAATCTAGGGTGAACCTGTTACCTCTGCAAACATTGAATATACAGACAGTCTATTGATTGGAAATGAATGCCATGTTAATTAATATAAATTTTAACAGCATAAAATTCGAATCGAAAGACCAGTTCTACTGTTGCAGCCCTGCAGTCCAGGTGATATATAAAGCATCACATTTGTTTCATCCTTTTMGAGGTATGCAATGGAGGTACTTTCTCAGTACCAGACCCCCTCCCAACCCAACAGAATGTAGAATTGCAGATTCTCGGGATGCTACTGCAAAACTTTACAATACATGCTTGTTACACTGCCAACCTCACAGAATGTACTTGCACCGTGAGAACTGGGAGCAAGAATGCAAAGCAAAAGTAGCATAGAAGGTACCTCTCGCTAGAGCTCTAACAATTTCAAGATTAAGAAATGTTACCTGAAATAATAAGAAAAGTAATAATTTCAGAAAGAGGATGGAATGATGAATGATATACATTCTGAAAAGAATATAATGATTGAGGAACCAAACATTTAACAAAAGCACTTAGTAGTTGACTAAAGAAGTTAACGTATGAGGTCAACTAGGTACTATATAAAAAAATTGATACCATAACTCCATTTATTAACGTGAAAAGCAAGTTCAAGATGGAGAAACAGTAGGTAATGCATTGAGCTATTCAAAATTCATTGTTACAATATTACATAAAAGCATATCTATAATTTTGAATATAAAAGAACAAGGAGAAATTTATATGTTTTGCTCCACTGCTAAAGAGTGATGCATCACATGATATTAAGGAAAGTATAGAATCATATTAAAAGCTAACATGGGCAAACTTAGAAGCAAGTTTGAGAGATATGATATYAGGCAAAAGTGAAACTTGGCCTGACCAAGAAAAATTTACAATTCAAAAAAAATTATCATTTCTTACAGAAATACGTGTTGCAACAAAACCAGCCTTGACAAGAGCTCGGCTTAGTCCACCCTTATGAACCCCAGACTTGCTAGCTTGAAAGTGTCCAAAAGAACCTGCAACCAGAGATCTGAAATGTAATCGACAGCAAATCTTTGACAGCATGAAAAATCAGTTACGGTTGCTTTATTCATTCTGCAGTTGCGTTATTTTCTAAAAGCCACATTCAAATCACTACCAACTTTAGATCTTACGTCAGTGAGATAATGGAAATTCACTGAGAGCAGAGAAACGACCTGCCCCATGAACAATGACAAACTTCTCAGGAACTGAGGTATGTTCATCAAAAAATTCATCATTGATCAGAAGAGGTTCTGAGCCTCCTGGTCTCTTGCTCCAGTCCATACCAGGAACATTTTCAGAAGCAGACACTGGAAACATTGATTGACGAAGCTGCTTTGCCACTACGTTAAGAGTCTCCTCATTTATCTTCTCTAGCTCATTTTTGCTAGTGATTGCAGCCCCTCCTGTAATGGATAATATCCAAGAATAAGCAACATGGGAATCTTTAGAAAATGAGTAATTTAGTCCTTGAACTTATAATTTCTTGTTAGTAGTATTAAAAAGTTTAASACAGAGGACAATTAAAAACTCACCCAAATGTCGATATCCCACAATTCACCCAGTCTTAACAATTTAACTAAACAGCCTCAAATCAGAATTTCTCGCTGTTTAACATTCACAAGTTGAATTAACTTTTCAACAATGTAGAGTTAATCCAATCTTGTTGAATCCATTTAGAACTAGAATGCAAAAAATAGAAACTCAGACTGTGCTATTAAACTAAATAATATTACCAAATATCCTAACTTTTGATTAATCCAGCTGAAGATATTAGATAAAGCTGATTATCTGAATTCTTTACTTTTATTTTTTCCAATACATAAACTCATTCACTTATTCAGATGCAGCCTTTTAACAGACATTGGATARATGAGATTGCAGATTACGAACATACACAAACAAAAACGATTAMGCTCTATCTGAAATTCTAGAAAATAAAAAATTCTGACCCAGCTTGACGATGCAGCGGATGGGTTTTCTTGGGGTTGCATTGATTGTGTTCACAGAAGTATTGTGATCCTCCATTTCTGCTAAGTGTCAATCTCCGGTGCTGCTGYTTTTGGCTCTGCTGCGACTCTCGGTCAGTACAGAGCTGATTAGTTTTCGTCGTTTTCTTTCTTTCCTTTTTCTTTTTTGGTTTTAAGAAAAGTAGAAATGTTCGATTATATTTATTGACAATAAATATTTTGATTATAGTAGACTCTGTTTTTTATTATATTTATAGAAATATTTCTATTTATTTTATTTAATAAGACTTATATCCTCTTTGATAATCTAATTTCATATTTTAAGTTGAACAAATTAAAAATTTATTAAATTAAAATCATTTGATAATTTWATTTTACACTATCTTAATACATTAAATATTTATTAATTAATTCTATACAATTTAAATGAAAATATTCTTGCTCAAAATATATTTATAAAATAAATTTTCATCATTTAAAAATAAACTTACTTGTCAGACTTATTTTAAATTTTAAATTATATTTTCTTTTTACATTTTTGTTATTATTGTTATTATTATATGATTATATCCTTACTCGACGAAAATTAATTTGAATTTAGTATAAATTATTTTTATGAAATTTAATTTTTATTTAAAGAAGGATTTAATCCGATCTAATTTAAAACTTTTTTGAATATCACACTACGATAATTCTATASAGGATTGCTTTAATTTAAATGTTGGTTCGCTAAGTGTCAGGCTATTGAGTTAATTTGTTTTTTTAATTTCTCTTAAGAATAAAAAATGTATATTATATATATATGTATGTCATCAACTCATATGAAATCAGAAATTACACGTCATAGTGCATATTTTTTATTCTGTGTGGCGAGCGTAGGCAAAGGATTAGCACAGGTAATCCACTTCGTCTTCTCGTGAAACATGCCGCAAGCTGTTGTGTGAGTGTGATCCAACCCATGCCAACTAATCATGARTCATCAGCTTATTAACCACTATAATACATTCTTTATTCACAATATTCTCCATTTTTTWWAAAAAAATTAGTTCCCATGAGTCAATCTGAATATATAGTAAAATTTTTATTTTTTATAATTCAATTACTTTTTAAAATTTAATTTTATCAAATGAAATTTAAATTATATGAGATTATAAATAAAATTGCAAATATTAAAAGACCAAAAAGTACAAAGAGGAAGAAATAAATTACTTCCACATATATCTCTCTCGTGGATCTTAAACATGGGCCTCCACGTACATATAAGTGCATGGACATTGTTGTTTGTATTTTAGTACTATTTCTTTTTTAATAAAAATAATTAAATCGTTGAGTATTTTCATTTAATGGTATTAAGTCGACTCAATTAAAAAAAAAAAAATTCTAAGATCGCATTAACAAAATAAGAATCGAAAATAAAATATTATTTTAATTTAATAATTTATTTTTCAATTACCTTAAATTACTAAATCAATCAAAGCATCAATGTCATTGTTACAGTGATTGCCTAATGTTGCTTTCCAATTCCATCAACAAGTCATAGTAGACGCAATTGATGGAGCCTCAAATGTCAAACCATACATTATTGACTAACAATGCTACTCCATATTTATATAGATTT